>JABFPJ010001779.1:0-23123 GCA_022817425.1 Gryon sp. ZL-2020 | reverse complement strand
AACCGCCTGACAACCGCCTGACAACCGCCTGACAACCGCCTGACAACCGTCTGACAACCGCCTGACAACCGCCTGACAACCGCCTGACAACCCCCTGACAACCACCTGACAACCCCCTGACAACCACCTGATGACAACCTTATATTAACATGGTTATAGTATGATAGTGCTAAGAATCTGTGAGCCTGCTATGGCATAATTATTGCCAATTCTTTAGAACTAAGACCTAGTAAGGCCTAACAAGGCCAAAAGATTACTATCATTAATTATGGGAAGCTTATAGGAAGCTTATGGGAAGCTTATAGTAAGCTTGAAGCTTATGGGATGCTTATGGGATGTTTCTGGGACGCTTATGAAATGCTTAAGGGATGTTTATGGGATGTTTATTGGATGCTTATGGGATGCTTATGAGATGCTTAAGAGACCTATGGGCTATTATGGGTTACTTATCTGATACTTACGTGATGCTTATGGGAACGTTATGGAAAGCTTATGAGAATCGTATTGGATACTTATGAGATACTTATGAGATGCTTATGGGATACTTATGAGAAGTTTATAAGATGCATTTGGGATGCTTATGGCAAGCTTATAGAATACTCATGGTATGCTTTTGGGTTGCATATGGGAACGTTATAGGAAGCTAACGGAATGCATATGGAGTTCTTATGGATACTTATGGGATGCTTGTGTATTACTAATGTTATGCTTATGGGTATTATATCAAATGAATTAAATCTCGCCAAATAACAGACTAATTTATGTTGTATATACTTTATTTTGACGACGTTTCGATCATAATGTTGATCCTTATCAAGTCTAAAATTGAATTAACATACATGAACTTTTTGTTAAGATTGACACAATTGTAAATAATGTTCAGATTTGTAATATATTGACTCACCGGAAAGAAGTATAACAATTGTTTATAGTTGAAATTTACATATCGTAATAGTAACAATATTTGTATATCACATAGTCGATTTCTTATTTTACACATATAACGATACAATAGAATAAATTATATAAATAAATAAATAATTTTTCTAATAAATATGTCATAATTGTGTTGTCAAAGGATTAAAATATGTACAATGTGACATTGATGGTTTATACTCAAGATTTCAACTAATACTTATTACAAAATTTCATTAACTGTAGTACAACGTCGTAACTAATGTTTACGTTATCATAGGTAAATACATGTCATTGAACCGGTCAGTGTCTGTTTGTAAATTTATATTATGTTTTGTTCTTTTTATATGTATCATTTCCGAAATTAATCTTTTATAAAAATTGCTTTCTCTGTCTTTAATTAAAACATTTTCCCAGTTAAATTGATGGTCATAATCAATAATATGTTCTGTAATGACATTGTGGTATTTTGGATTTAAATTAATGTTCTTTTTGTGTTCAGTTGTTCTAGTGGTCAATTTTCTTTTTGTTTTTCCTACATAAGCTTTGTCACAATCTTTACAGTTGATTTGGTAAACAACGTTAAGGTTGTCATTTTTGTTTAATTTGTCTTTGCCTTTTGTAATATCTTATTTACTCACTTTAGCAAAGATTGCTTGTCTTCTAACATATTTGCCGATTCAGACTTTGATGGAGCATCCCATAAATTAGATTCCAGCGCCTTCGATTCCGTATTATTTAACAAGTCTTGTGAATTTGAATGTTTATCAATCAGCATCTAAAACGAAATACAATCATTTCTTTAGCTAATCGTACTTTGAACAATGAAATTACATGAATTTACAATTCAAAATGAGTACCAATAAATGATGCTTTGAATCACGTTCAACGTGTTCTTCCATTTCGGCAAAGTTTTCAAATATTTCGTTGCATCCTGTGGATTTGTAGGTGCAATAAATTTTGGCCAAACTTCGTCTGTATTGGCACGACACAATGTGCTCGTCCATTTCAAGTATCGGCAGTCGGATGGTGCAACCGAATTTTTTATATGGACAGCGAGACATCTGCTCGGATATTTCCCGCGTCGTAAAAAGATCTCGGAACATATCCGTTTCGGGATTTAAGGGATGGTAATCCACGGGACAGCAAGGCCGAGCTTTTCTACAATTAAATATAATATATATATAATAATATAATATATATATAATAAATGTCTTATATTTTTGTTAAAAAAGTTCTTTTTTTGCATAATAATTTTGATATTTAACTTTTTTTTTTGCGATATATATTTTCCGAGTTATATTTTGTTCAAATATTCACGTTTTTCATTTTTCAAATAATCGATTTTCATAGATTATAATCGAATTAAAAAATTAATTTAAAAAAGTATAAAATTGATATTAATAAATTTTTTTGTTTTATTATTTCTAAGAAAAAAATGGATTTCAAAAATACTTACTTAAACCAATTTTGGATACACTGGAAACAGAATTTATGTCCACAGGAAGTTAACACTGGCTCTTTGAGACAATTCAAACAAATTGGGCACTCATAACGAGTTGGCAAATGCGACGTGCTGTCTTCTTCGCACTACGATATAAAATCATGATGTTATGATCAAAGCGCAAAAAAGAATAAAAAACCTCATCACACACTAATTTACATAATTCCACGATATTTTCATTTCAACTAAACATTTTTCAATGTAAACGTTTACGGAAGAGAAAAATATGTTGAATGTATGATTTATGCTCGTAAAACAATAAAATATTGTTTCGCGTGTTTCATTTGAATTTGTAGTAGAAAAAGAAAAATACTTACAGTTTCACTTTCTTCGGCCTTTTTTTCAATCTTTGTTGGCTCGAGTGAAGCCATTTTCTGGAAAAGACAAAGTTATTGTTATTAAGAAAAGAACCAAATTATAGACACACGGTTCGATTCGGCGAATTAAAAATTATATATTGAGTTTTATTGAAATGATTGGAATGAATCATATCTTTACTCATACGAACCTCTGTATTTTAGATGCACTCACAGTTACACAGTATTCTTAACAAATTTCGATAGAAAGTTATTAATTAAAATCATGATTTTAATCAATTGATTTTTTTATTTTAATCAAAAAATAATTGTTTGCAATAAAAAAAAAAAAAATATGACGAAAAAATAAATACACAAGAAAATGTATAATTTTGAATTTTTCATTAAGTAGAATAAATAAGCAATTATCAAACTCAAATCAACTTTTATTTGTATAATTTAGCAGCCTTATGGGGGGAAATTCAAACATTTTTAATATCTTTATTATTATAAAAAATATTAATATATTATAAATAATAACTTAAACAATTCATTGATTATTACTATACAATTATAAAACATTTATTTTTAATTTTTACATTTATTTTTATATATACTTATTTTATTTTTTATTTATTATAATTATGTTTTTATTTTTGTTTTAATTATTTTATTTATTATAATTTTATATTTATTGTAATTAGTATTTAATAAAATTTAAAAAGATCTGCTTTAATTTAAATCAAGATTTATTTGATTTTAAAAAAATCGATTTTTTTTATTTTTTATAAAAAGCAGTTTTTTTAACTTTTTTGATTATATTTAATAATAATTGCAGATTCAAATTGTTATTAATTAATATTTACAATTCAAAAATAGTACAATTTTCATACAAAATAGTCTAATTTACAACAATAAACAAATACTATTTAATTATACACATAAATTAATTAATAAAAATATTTTGTATTGATTAATTATTTAAAGATTTTAATTAATAAAAGAATTTTTAATTAACATTTTCACTTTTATTTACATGAAAGAATATATAGCTTAGTAATAAAATATAACCTATAAAATGTAAATAAGTATTTTTTACTTTTTACTTTATTTACCAAAGTTTAATTTTACTTTTTCTTATCAATCAACTAATGACAATTAAACAATCAAATATCTAACTCTATTCATAAACAGCATTATTGTTATTTATTGAAATAACTTGTTTATCGCTTTATCAAACTGTAAAATATTGTTTACATTACAAACAAATACTCTTATCATATCAAGTATACCTTTAAAACTTCTTATAAAAAAATCGTTTAATTAATCATAAAATACAAAAATAAATAAATAATGAACAAAACGTACTTTTTCAATTTATTTTTGACTCCAATTAATTATTCATTTGATCAATTAATCTCTTACCTTGAATAATTGTTTGAAAGTATGTTTATTTCATTTGAAATATTTACACTAAAAAAGGCACTAAAATCACTCAAACTTGATATATATTTCGGTCAAATAAGCAGACTCGTTTTGAAAGTATTTTAAGAGCTACACAATTTGCGTATGACTCACTTACAATGAGTCACGTTTTACATGGAATATATAGATACAGCATGGGTTCCTAGCTTTGCACTACTTTCTATAAATCATGTTTCTATTTAAATATACAAAAGTATAGTTTTTGAAAGCATAAGTAAAAAATGAGTTAATTTTTGAAATTGCAAAAAAATGATTTTTTTTTATTATTGTTATTATTATTGTTGTAATTGTAAAATTAGCAAAAAACATATATATATACATACATGTATAGTTAATTTCTGCATTCCTGAGTTTGATAGTTAATTCAATCAGTTCATATACGAATAACATAGATGACATTAAACAGATATACTTTTTCCAAGATGAGAAAAGGAAAGTCGCTAATCTGCCGGCTGATGGTATGCGCGAACCCTCGTAACTCAACATTTGAAGAACCAAATTATTCAATAAATACGACATTGTTGTAATAATAGTTTTTATTTGTTATAAAACTTCGCTTTTTCCATCAATTTTCATTTTTCTACAAATTTTGGGTTTTTTAATTTTTCTCTAATAACTACACTGAAATATTTTTGTATATATAATTTTTATTGTAATATAATATAACATATATATAATATAATATAATACATACAATAAATAAATACAATGAAATATTATTGTTTGAATGAAAGATAACTCTATTTGAATGTTTAGATTTTCCAAAATCAATGCATTGTTTACGGTATTAGCGCCAACAATGTCGTATGTTATTTGTTTTGAAAAAGTATCAACGATTGTTGACATTGTCGGCGTTACTCTAACAATGCATCCGTATAGGAATATCTAAACTTTTAAATATTAATTTATCTTAAAAATTCACTCGGTAAGAAATATTGAAAAAAATCATGTGAATATAATATTGAATTATCTTTTTAAATATAATAATACAATGTCATCATACAAAAACAATTAGTACATATAAAATCTATTATAAATTATCTTTTATTTAAACTATAATTATAACATATATAATATTAATTATGTGTAGGGAGTTTTAATTTGGATAGTCGAAATAATCGTAACAAAATTAACTTTTCGCAAAACTTTTATTTTTGTATTTCATTTTTTTTGCATATATTTTTTTTGCAATACTAAATTTTTACATTATTTTCATTTGTAAAACATTTTATTTCTTATTTTCAGAGTCAGACATCACAAATTCGATATTTAGAAGTCAAAATTCAAGATGGCGAATCCAAGATAGCCGACCAAAATTCTGAAATTTCGGATTTTTTTATGATATTCATATCTATGAGGACCCAGAGGTCACTTTTTAGAAGTTTATTTCAAAGTTCATTAACCCATTAAGTCCCGTTTAGGACTTAATGGGTTAATGAATTAAAATGAGTTATATTTCGAATATCAATAAACATTATCCATATAAAATCCGTTAAAAGATTAGATATAATACATTGAAAACCGAGATTGGCATGTTATAAAGTAAAATTGGTAAATAAGAATGTCATAAATAGCAATAATAAGTATCCTCGTTGTGGACTTTCTTGAAACCGGCGAGAAAATGTATAATTCGAGTTTAGAAAAATAATGACGGTGTAATAAATGTTATATAAACGATTCTTTGTCTGAAGGAGTGAAGATAAGGACAGGATGATGAAACCAACTGATGAATGGGATCTCCCTGCATCCACTTGTAATCACGGCATGAACTGGACTGTCAGTCACGAGTCGGTGTGTTTTTCTGCGGCGCTGCTTTTCAGCTTTGAAATACGCTCTCATCTACGGCCATCTCTCGAGGACGTGTCAATGTGTCAATGCAGAAGACTAAGAGGTCACATGCAGCGCCACCAGAACCACAATTCTTATCGCGATGAAACATTTGAGACAAAAAAGATATGCGCAATCAATCACATTTCATTCCCAATGTATGATTAAGATAAGATCAATTCAAATCTATTGTTTTGATTGGTTTATAATCTAAATGTCGAAACGATTATTTGATACTTTTTGATACGAAAACAATTATCAGCTATGCTTTATTTTTACCAAAATGATGCTTCAATTCTTATATGTGCAGATATTTATTTTTATTCATTCTTATAATACTTTCTCCAATTCTTTTGCAGGCACAACTTCATTGAATCAAGATAACGACGCGAGTAACGAAATCACATTGCAATTAGCAAACCGGATTTAATATTGTTACATTAATGTAACGTTATGACATCGCCCGTATATATATATACATATATATACATATACATATATACATACATATATATATATATATATATATATACATATATTAAATGATTGTCTGATGAGCAAAAAATACTTATTATTAGTGTGCGTACTGTCACAAGAAACTATCATCATCAATAAAATCTAGCAATCGCTCAACAACGCACTTACAATACTTACTTATTACTCATCATTGATGATAGGCTCTTACACAATATCTAACTTATTTCACGCGAATAACTTTGATTGATAATAGATAACGGGTATTGCTAATCAAGTATTTCCGATTTATACTTATTCCATTAAATCTAATATGAATTCTTCAGACACGAGTGTGTTTTAACTTAAATTCTTAAAATAACTTTTTCGCACGCATGCTTGGAATCACTTTTAAAAATAACTATGGGATAAATTATATAAAAAAGTATACTGAAAATTATATGAAAAAGTGTATACAAAATAATAAAAAATGTAGAAAATTAAATTATAAATATATTTTTCAAAAATATGTGAACTAATTATAATTCCAAAATTTCAGAAATTCGAAATTTTGAAAAATGTCAACAAATGTCAAATTTGTGCAATTTTGAAATTGTAATTAATTTATATATTTTTGAGTAGCGTTTTACATTTTAAATATATTTTTTATGTTGATTTTCATATAATTTATTATAAAATTTTTCATATAATTTTTAGTATAATTTTTGATATGATTTAACAGTTTTTTTTTCTCGAAGGGAATGTAAATCCTGTTTGCGTATAGGAAAATACGAGTCCAACTCAAAAATTGATTCATCATTTTCTCAGGCTATTTTGACAATGCACATTTAATGAATATGAAAGTGTACTTAATAACTGATTGATATACATATATATATATATGTATATATAAATTGCCATTTGTATATATTGATATAAATTAGTATGACTGACATCTGTATAAGATTCTTTGTCACAGAATACTTTTGCTTCTGGATCAAGTGATTTATCGCAATTTTATTAGTGTAATATTTCGAAAATATGCATTAATCATGACTGTAATCGCAATATGTATAAATACATTTCGATCGAATGCAATGTGTACCTAAAACGTTTGCATAACAAAACAACAAATTAATTTGAAGTTTATACGTGCTTAGACACAAATATTAATTGATCTTTATTGATATCTCGTCAGGGGTTTGGTAACTTCGTAATGGACATACTAGTCGTATTTATTTAATCAAATGACAATTGAGAGAAGTATGCGCGAAAGTAAGATTTTAGTCTCTATCGATGTTTGGATCATTTTACAGTTTTTTCGAAGTAAATATTTCCACATTTCAATTTGATTAAATGCCTTTTAGATTCTATCACGCATTTTCCCTTGCAAAATAAAATGCCGCGCAATAAGGGCACATGTTTAACCCCGTAAGGACAAAATATATTACAAATATGTACATTTTTGCCGATTATAATATGTGATGAATATATTTGAAATATATTTTTTATATGAAAAATATATATTGCGTGTATTTTTGCACATATTTACATATATTAATAATAAATAATATAAACAAATACAAAAAATAAATACTTTAATTCCAAGTATATTATATAATGAATAATATATAATAAAATATATATAAATTAGATTAATATTTACAAACAAACATTGTAAATAATAACATAAAAAACAATGTGAGTTTGTATTTATATGTTGTTATTGTTGACATTAAGTAAAAGAAGAAGAATTAAAATTTTATAACAAATTAAAATATATGCATTACATGAATGTTTATAAACATCATAAATAATAATAACAAACTAAAATGTGAAAACCAGTGTGACTTTGTTTGTTATTCATAATGTCAACAATGTGTGTTGTATTGTGGACAATAAATAAAAGAAAAAGAAAGAAAATATTAAAAATTAAAATATATAAATTAGATGAATGTTTACAAACACAAATCATAACAAATCAAAAGAAATCATAACAATTAATTTTAATATTTACAAAATATTTCTGTACTTAATTAAAGTAAACAATGAATTAGTTTAGTTGATATTTTTGATTCTTTCTCACACAAAATACATACATTTCATTTAATCTTAAAAGTAAAGAAGTTATTATATTTGACGCTATTTTCTACTCAATTTCAAGTAAAATCTACTTGACCCAACGTAGTATTTTTTTTTTAGTGTACACTTCTCTATACATTTCAAAATATATTTTTTTTCCATACGGTACGTGATTGAGCACCTGATTACGTCATTTTGATGAAATGATATTATTTTGATTCTAAGTGCGATTATTAAGTTTTATGATTGATTTTGTCTAAATCGAATTTTGATCAATTATTCTTACTCAATATGGATACTTTGCGCTGATGAAACATTTCTTCACTTTCTTCAACGATTGTATGTGTTAACTAGACACCTCAGTACGCCTCGTTATTATTGCAAAAGAAAATCATTCTCTGAATATGGCTTGACTAAAACAAAATACCACAATTAAAATCATTTTTTTAAAGCAAAAGTATTGTGTTCCAAATAAATACTACAAATTAACCATCTGATATCATATATATATGTATATGTATATGTAATACAAATATGTTAATTTTTATTATATATAATTAGATATAATAAATATATATATATATATATATATTAAATTGATTTTCCGCAATTAATAGCAAAATACTTAACGAAATATGTAATATTTATCGGTTCGAAAGATGAAAGTTAGCAAAGCATACGGCAAGGTCAGTTATTACACGAGTTTATGTGATATGCGATGATATTAGATGTATGTGAGACAAAATTGTCACGATCTTTCTGAATATTGTATAATTCTTACTCAATCGTGAGTACCGTAACAGGTTCTCCTTTTCAATTTGACGATAGTATATAAATCATATTTCAGATATAATTAAATGCATGAAAGGCATATATCGCGCACAAATCTTCAACTTACAGATTTTTCAATTTTACCGTTTTTGATTTATAGCTCAAATATGTGTGTTACGTTTAAATATCTTTTGTATGTATAACAAATATTGTTTCTTAAGTGAAATGAAATCAAATTTGTGATGAGCGTATCAAAATGTGTAAATATATATATGTAATTTGGATTAAATGACATTTAATAATATAATGAATAATAATTATATAAAAAATATATATTCTCACATTCTTAAATTTATATTCTTTTTTTGTTTTAATTTGCAATTTTTAACGTCATATTTTCAAATGTTTACATTTTTACATTTCTTAATTTAAAAATATAAACACTTGAAAATATAAAATGTTGAAAAAAAAATTATATTTGAACATTTTCATATTTGCAAATTTCATATTTTCAAATTTTCATACGTTTAAGTTTTCAAATTTAAAAATTTAAAAATATTCATTTTTTAAATTTAAAATAATAGATATTCAAAAATATGAACATTCAAAAATGTAAATAAATATAAAAAATTAAAATAAATATAAATAAATATAAAAAAATATAAAAAAAAATAAAAATTTGCAAATACAAAAAATTTAAAAATATAAACAAAAATGTATTAGATTTCTAAAAAAAATTTAATTAGATTTTTGAATATCCAAAATTTAAAAATATTAATTTTTAGAATGTTAAAAAATGCATATTCAACAATACAAATATTTGAATATAAAAATATGAAAATTTGCAAAAACAAAAAAATTATTTTAAATACAAAAATTTTATTAGATTTCCAAAAAAAACTAATTAGATTTTTGCGGCAGGGCATTTATATATATTTGCTTTTGTACCAGCACACATCATTCTTCGATGCGCTCTTAAATATCTACAAAATCTCACATTCGGTTAATGCAGATACAATTTAACCGTCACATTCCGAAGTCAACTCACGAGGCAATTACATTCAAACTAGCAAAAGTGTGACTTTAAAAGAAAATAATAATAATTATTATATTATAATAATAATTATTATTCATAAAATAATGTATAATATATATTTATATTATAATTTATATAATAATTTATAGCTGAAATAATAATAATAATAACAATATTAATTATTATTATTATTATAATTTCATCTTTAAATAAAAAATAAAAAATATGCGCAAAAACAAAATAACGAAAAAAAATGAATAAATTAAGTACAATCTAAACAAAGTTTAAAAAAGCATTTTTATTATTTCTTTCATTTTCTCCATTTTTCCAACAATTTGTTCCAATCATTTTGAAATCCCTCCACAGTGACTTTGCCTTGCACACGACAACTGAAAGAAAAGTTAGCTGAATTAATTTCGAGGATGACACTTACTTTGGTTTGACTTATAAACCGTATATATAAAAAAAATGTTATACAAAATGTATATATATGTGTTTACGGACAAACGAAAGATGATACTCTACTTAGAGTATTTAACTTTCACTTACCCCGGTGGCCTCCCACGAACGTCTCATCTGCCAGAGATTTCCCTCATCATCAGGTCACCCGAGCTGTGTTGAGGTCGTTCGTCGTTAAGGCGGAATGGCAGAAAGTGAGACAAAGACAGATGATATCCCCTCTCGTTGGGTTTTTGAAGAAAAGGAGAATCGCAAGAACGTGCGGTTATGCCATCTTCTTTAGGCTATGAAAAAGAGGAGGTAAAATAGGATAAGCAATGAAAGATGAACATGCCAAGCATCCCTAGCGCTCCCGTGGAGGGGACTGGGTCTTCCTATGTCGGGGTGTTAAGTAAAGGGTATATATAATCACAACGACACCTTTGCAATCAGTCATTTGCAGACTTACCTACTTATCAAATTATTTTACTCACAATCAATTAGGTGAGTTCTTACAAAAAACACTCGTTTGCTTCGGTTCTTATGTTTTTCTCAATCGTGCTTTTATTCGCCATTTTAAACTTTTTTAATACAATTTTATTTTGTCTTTTGTTTTGTTTTTTTTGTGTGTGTTTTTTTTTGGACGATTATTTGAATGAAATAAAAAATCGTGTAAAAGATGTGTGTTTAGTGTATACTATTTGATGAAAATAATTAAAAATGTTATTTTAAATATTGTTTACTTTTTTAGAACCAATTTCTTGAAGTTCCTCTAATAATTTTTTGTGACGATTTGTGATATTCCAAATAACAATTAAATAGAATTTTTGATGTTTATTTATTTTTTTATTTCTGGGGTTTATTATTTTGATTTCTTCATCAGAATTATTTCTGTTGTGTTTGTATGTATGTATATATATATTTTTTTTATTCAATATTTTGCGATTATATCATTTTTTTTTATGCAAGCAAAACAAAACAAAACACAACACAACAATACAAAATAAAACAAAATAACATAAAATGAAACAAAATAAAACAAAACAAAGCAAAATAAAAAAAAACAAAACACAACAGTACAAAACAAAATTAAACAAAGCAATACAAAATAAAACAAAATAAAAAACAAAAATATCAAAACATTTTATTAACAAGGTGACCTCTATTTCAATATTATTAAAATGACAATCAACTGTACAAGCTTTTAAGGTATAAAGTTAATTTCACAATTGAATGCATCTTTAATACTTTTTGCACATCTCTGCTTCGAAACAAAGATGATTCTTATAAATAATTTTGGCAAGAAATCATTTCTAAAAAAAACAGCACTTTTTGTATCAAAATCGTTATTAACCAATTAAACTAACCCTTTCTCTTCATTTTATCATCACTTTGAATCTTATTGATTTATGTTTGTATTTTAAGTCTATTAAGCAATAAAAAAAAATTTTTTTTTACAATTTTCAGATAATAAGTAACACTCAAGTCAGTCGTAACGAATATGCAGTTTTGCTGGATAGGTAAGTTGAAATGATAATTGCAATTACAAAATATGTGTTATAATAATTATATGATCTACGCCATAATAGTATCTTGCTATTTTAAATGACATTATTCTATATTTTTATATTACACTTATATTTTATTTCAGTTCTTACATTTATATTTGTATCTCAACAATGATTTATAAATAAATATTTTGAAGAATATGTTTTCTTTGAAATATATATATAGTAATAAACAGCATAATTGAAAAAATATTCGTAAGACATACATTAACATATTTTTATGCGCAAATATTTAGTCTTGTGATTAGCATTTATAACTTGCATAATTTAATTGAAAAAAAATAAGGACCGCAGCAAATTAATTTAACATTCGTTGCCACATCAACTGATCATTCTTGGTTTGATATAATTATATGCGTATTTTGCTCAAGACAAAGGCACTACAGTTCCTCTTTTTCAAAACAATAGAAAGTAATTACTCTTAATTTTTCGTGATAAATATCCTCTGTCCGCTCTGATTCTTCACTCGAAGCAACGATCATTTACAGAAATATGTGATTAAGCAAAATACGATATTTGACAAAAGTGACAAACATTTGAGAAAAATAATAATAGTTTCATTCCAAAAAATGTATATACTTGACTGATATATGCTTGATCTAAGTATATTTTACTCGAAACAAGTACATTTTTTGAACTAACTCGATATAATACTTGAATTTACAATAAATATATATTTTGTTTCAAGCTTCTACCAAATTGAATGAAAGAATAATTACATAATTTCAATATTAATTATCATTTGCAATAAAAGACCGCCAAAATATATTTTACCGTTGGCGTCAAATATAGCGGCTAAAAATATTAAGTTGGCATTACAGTAGCAGTAGCGCGGTGGATAAGGTAGCGGCTCTCTACTCGCGAGGTCCTTGGTTCGATTCCCCATCATGGCGATTGACTTTTTCAATATTATGTTTAATTTTCAATCATTTTTCAGCGCAGAAATAATCATTGTATTTAAATATAATGAATATATAATTCATATTAAAACAAATTATATAAATTAGATGAATATTTATAAACATTGTAAATAAAAAAATAAACAACAATGTGAGTTTTTATTCATATGTTGTTATTGTTGAGATTAAGTAAATGAAAAAAAAGAAAATATAACAAATTAAAATATATAAATTTACATGATTGTTTACAAACATAATAATAAATAATAATAAAAAAGAAAAACATGAAAAGCAGTGTGTTTGTGACTTTGTTGTTGTTATTATTCATAACTTCAACAATGTATGCAATATGTGTCAAACCAGAAATATCGTCAAATGTATTTGACGCTATTTTCTACTTAATTCAACTAAAATCCACTTGATTCAGCGTAGTTATTATTTTAGTGTAAGCATTTGTTGTAGCATGTTTTGATGTAAATATGAAACAATGCAGATGACTTGATTTGATTGAGACTTATTGTATAATAATTCAGCTTGCGTGAATTATATATGTTCAGCATTGAAATTTCGACAAATAGTTTGTTACACGGAATGTGGAGTTTTTCGTAATTTCCTCTCTAATTAAAATAAATTGAAGATAAAGTTCTTTACAGTTAGTTTAGTAGCATTGTTCCAAAACTTGCAACTTGTACAAAATTGTGTTTCAAAGCTGAGACCATCCAAGGATAAAATAAAGGTCAAGTGTATGCACCAGCCTGTGATGAAATCTTGTTCGTCTCTGATTTGCGGTCATACTGAATAAACTCAAACCCGAATACGTTTAAACAATTAATGATTGCGAAATACTTAATGTCGATATTTCATAGAGTACTTAAACTTAAGTATACATGAGAGCATAAATGCAACATACAAGTATTAAACAAATATAAAAATAGTGTCATTTATTTGTAATATATATATATTAATGTATATAATTATACAAAATCACAAGTCGAATAATTGAACAATGCGAATCATAGGTTTTAGTGAAAGAATTTGAAAAACGTCTGACATAACTTCCTGTTGATTAATTAGGAGCATTGTTGATTCTCACAATGCACACAGCATACGAGATTTCCCACATCCAAGATAACACTGGCACTGCCAAAGTATCAGCTCTGATAAATCTATCTTGAATGAATTCAAGTTAGACATGTAGATATAAATATACACACAAAATGAATATTACCAACACATTTCAATGGCATAACATAATAGTGCAATGTCGAAAATTATTTCATTATTTTATGAAATCGATCGTTTTAATCACGAAATATAGGTTTGTAATTAATATTATTACACTTACAAAATATTGGAAACAATTATTTTATTAATTGTTTTATTTTCTTTTCTTTCATTGTTCTTAATGTCAACAATACACAATATTTGAATATAAATACAAAGTCACTGCATTTCATGTTTTACTTTATTATTTATGATGTTTGTAAACATTCATCTAATTTAAATAATTTATTATATATTCATTACATTTAAATACAATGATTATTTCTGCGCTGAAAAATGATTGAAAATTAAACATAATAATGAAAAGTCAATCGCCATGATGGAGAATCGAACCAAGGACCTCGCGAGTAGACAGCCGCTACCTTTTACCAACGGTAAAATATTATTTTTTATTATAAAAATAAAAGAAAAGAAAAATAAAATTCAAAATATTTCTGTTTCAGCTTTTCTGGCTATCATCCGCTTATCACGGGTATGTTTCTTAATTATATATTTATTATATTAAAATATATATGTATATGAAATGCAATTAAATAATAATAATAATAAGAACAAGTTTTAAGTAAATGTCGTTTTTGAGGTTAGATTTTGATATCTTCCAGGCACAAGATGGCTATAGGTACCCTAAACCAACAAATCCATTGATTCCCGGAGGTCCATTAAGACCCGGTAATTTCAATGATGCAAAGACATTTCCCGCATATGATCAAAATGACAACAATAATATTAGAGGTCCTCCAAATTCAGGACCAAATCAATTTATGCCTGATAATCCTGCTGTTTCGAATGGTCCTGTGGGCAAACCCAAAAATGGTTATGGTCCTAATGCAATGAGAAATAAATTTGGCAATGAAGGTCAAATTCCAAGTAGTAATGGTTATCCTCGTGAAAAACCAATGATTCCGTTTCCCAGTAAGGAACCATCAGAAACAGAAGGTTCTCGTAGAATGCCAAGTCAACGACCACCTTCCGAATATCCATCAACTGGTGATTCTAATAAATTTCCAACAAGAAATCCAAATGATATATCAAGTAACGGATATCCTAGTTATATGCCAAGAACAGAATCACCTATGGGATTTTCAGGAATGGGCAAAGATTCGATGACAACTAATGGATATTCTTACAATAGACCTGATGTTGGTTTTCCATCACCTGGTGGATATCCTGGTAGTAAAGCACAATCTGATACACCAAGCACATATTCCAATAATAAACCAGGTTTTGAATCACCCGATAGATATCCTAGTAGCAAACCAAATACGGAATCCGGGAGCGGATATCCTGATATGAAATTCAATACTCAAAGACCAGGTGGATATCCATCGAATAAAGTAGATAATGGACCGTCAGGTATAATATTATTAAGTTACAACAAATGCAGTAAAATTAATTCAATGATGTTAACTTTTCTTTTTGCTTTTTAGGAGGAATGTCTAGTAATGGACCAGGAAGAATGAATAAACCAATTGATGGATTTCCTACAAATCAAGACATGATCAATAAAATGGAATCAAATAAACCATCCATGTCATTTGGCTCGAACGGAAATAAGAATTTTGCTGGAAATCAAAATTATCCGGGATCACAAAACGATATATTCTCTAATATGAACAATCCTAATAGCGATGATAATTCTATCGATGAAGGTGACTATTCTGCGATTCCTGGAGAACCAGGAAAAGATTACCCAATTTATGCAGACATACCGAAAACCAGTTTCAGTTGTGACATGCAACAATATCCGGGTTATTATGCAGATGTAGAGGCTCAATGCCAAGTTTTTCATGTATGTGCCAACAATCAGACGTATGATTTTCTTTGTCCCAATGGAACGATATTTCATCAGGAATATCTGGTTTGTGTATGGTGGAATCAATTTGACTGTAGTTCTGCTCCAAGTTTATATTACATTAATGAAAACATATACGATTATACAATATTTGGTAATCAACAAGGAATGCAACAACCCAATAAGCCAGGTGAAACAAATGTTGCGAGAGGACCGGGAGGCAATACTTTTTCTGGTTCTGCAAGACCAAACCAACCGGGTAATTATCCAGGAGATTCAAGCAGTATGAGTGGAGCGAAAGGATTAGACGGTTTTCCAGGAACTGATGCTTCTAGTAATACAGGAGGAGGATATCCAACAAATATGGGTTCACGTGGATCCAATACATATCCAGATTCTATGAATGTAAACCAAGGAAATTATCCCGGACAAAAAGCTGGAAACGTTCCCATGGGATATCCATTTTCGGATAAACCTAACAGCATTGAAGGATATCCAGGAACTATGACAACAACTAATCCCAAGGACTATTCCGGTTTCAATGGTCCACAGAACTATCCAGGATCTAAAGACTCGACCACTTCAACAGGATATCCAGCTTCTGACAGTATGAATAACCGAAACATTCCAGGAAGTTATCCATCTGGGCAAGATATGAATGGTCCAGGTGGATATAGAGGCTATTCAGCCCCAAATAATCAACCTGCCATAAATCAAAATCGCGAATCCTCGCGAACGGACTCAATGTCTGGCTCTAATGGTTTTAATGTACCTAGAGGTCCTGCATATTTAGCACCTAAGCCTAACAGAGTTGATGATATGAATGGATATCCGAGACCCCAGGGTCCAGGTTCGCCAAATGCGATGGGAAGTTCTGGGGCTAATAGACCACAAACATTCGCACCTCCTTTGAATACTCAATCTCCTGGTAGAGGAGATTTTCCAGGTAGTGATAATTCAAGAGGATTTTCCAGAGAACCTGCTCAGACGGACTCATCAAATATGCCACAACTTCCAAAACCGGAACGCGAATATTTACCACCACGCGCTAAATAAACCTAAAATTATCGCATTTGAAGACCTTTAATATCCTTGAAAAAAGTAAATTTATTTACTTTGAACAGACAGTATTAGAACTGGCATTTTAATAAGTATTGACGGTTCCAATTAAAACTCAGACTTTTATTCTTTTACTCTAAAATAAGCCAACTCGATATCTTAATTATTCAGAAAAAAATTAAAAGACTTAAAAAAAAGACGATCGTTTTTTGTACTTGGTCAGAGACACTACCGTGTCTCTTGATATTATAAATATTTGAAAAGAAAATACTTTTGTGAACAAATTGCTATAAATCTAAGTTACTTTTTTTGGAATCATCAATGTGCTGGTTAAAAGTGTAAATACAATGTTGTATTCTATTTATTCCACCGTTTTAAGTAAAATATATAAATTATTATTGAATCTGATATTTATTGTTTAAAATTAAGTTTTTTCGATGTTTTCGAATATAGAAAATTGTGTTGTTATAAAATAAGATGTTAATTTTCAATTTGAATTTATCGAGAACATAGTTTTAAATATTTATACATATATTAATATATGACATTTTAATTTATTAACTGTGTACCTTAAGCTTTTTTATATTATTTAAACTTTTATCGAATAACTTATTCTATGTATAGAGTAAAATAATAATAAAAGTTTAAGATGATATGTCACTCGAGTTTGTTCCATCTCTCTTCCTCCGATCCATTCACAGTTAGCTCTCTTCTTTTTGCACTTATACGACTGACATATCACCTTAATCATTTTTGATATTTATATTTTTTTAAATCGTATATTTCTATTAGCTTGTATACAAATCTTTTTATAATAAATAGCTATACTAATGATGTATAACAATGCAATAATGTAATTAATAAATAAATAAGATTACATCGTGCTTAGCTCTTAACTTTAAGTTACATCATTAAAGATTGAGAGTGTTATGCACAAGACATTAATGATTATATGATGACGCTTTTGTACTACTTGAGGCTGATTGCCAGCGATCATACAAACGTAGTATGTATGCATGTATTAGTTTATTTACATATATACGTATATGTACATTTATAACAATTTCGTAAATGAGAACATCATTCATAACAATAAATGATATACATTTTTGAACAATCAATAAATCTAAAAATAAGACTGCTAATTGTAATTTGTTTTAAATTAAATATCGGATAACTTAAGATTAGAATGTACAACCAACTTATTATATTCAAGCAAAATGATGAAAAATAAAAGGCTTTATTTTGTATCACCTTATATATATTGAAAATAATATATAAATGCACTTAAAAGCATTAAATATTATTATCTTATATAATAACATAAGAAAAATACTCAAGTAAAGATTTATATAGTTTATCGTTATATAAACCCAACTCAAAAAAAAGTTAAACTTTAAATAACTTCTTATGCTATTTGCATTTTCGTATTTTGTCCATCTCGTCAGAAGTGAATCGCAATACAGTCGAAATTGCATTCAGCATATGACGTTTGCTGGAATTATCCGTACTAATTAAATAATTCACAAAAACGTTCTTCAAATATTCCAAATTTGCACCTTCTCGAGATTTGCAAGCTTCTAATCTAAAAAGCAAAACACGATATAATAATTTGAATAATATTCCATTATATTTCCACCTTTATAACAATAAATAATGGTTTCTTTTAATTAAATTTTTAAATATACCTTTCAATTTGACTTTGCATTTTTTTAATTTTGTCATTATTGCTTTCAAGTTCGTGCAAAAGTTGTCTTTCTTTATCCCGAACCACAGCCTGAAGTTCTAAGTTTTCCTTTCGAAGCCCCGAAACTTGGACTTCTTTTCTAGCGAGTTCTTGTGCGTAGTGTAACATGGGTGGATTATTGTTCATCGACAAGAAATTAGTAACTAAATCCGCTACCGATTCAATCGCCAAGTTTTCGGAATCCGCAATTTCGCCTCTGTCATCTTCTGCAGCATCCAATTTTTTGGGTAAAAGTGCTTGGAATGACGATTTTAACGTGTGAATCTCCTGATCTTTTTCATTTATCACAGCCAATGATCTTTCTCTTTGACGTAAAATTTGCTGCTCCAAATTCATAATTTTTCCTCGATATTCATTTTCCTTTTGAGATAAAAGTCGGTCGTATTTGATTTGCTCTTCTTGTATAGTCTACAAATTGAAATAAATTAAATTATTATTTATTGTATAAAATAATATTAATTAATTAATTCTGTGGATGATTTCGAGATATTGGCGTTCAAGGTTTTGAAATGGTTTTTTAGAATATTGCCATAATAGTAATGTCGGAGAAACTTCCTGATGAATTATGTCACTTAACTGGTTATGGCACGTCGCCCCAGAATTATTATAATTTTATATAAAATGAAATAACATACGTGTTTCATATTTTCCAATTTCTGCTTGTATTCTTTTTCTTTGTAAGATAAGTCTGCACTTAAAACTCGAATGCGTTCCTCTAAATTGCGACAGTGCGTTTTCAGACGATGTAACTGACCTTTGTCATTCGTTACTTCATTACAACTTTTATTATTACTCATTTTGAATTCATCGGACACATTTGTTGGCAACGAAGTATGCTTTTTATAATCCTCAAATTCTCGTAAAAGGTTTTCATATTTCTGTTTGAATTCAGTATTTTGATTTGGATGAGATAATTTGATTTCATTGCAAAGATCTGTAAATAAAAGTATTGAATTATACAATTATTAAAATTATGTATTATGAATGATTAATATTACAGATATAATCATAAATTGTACTACTTTGATTTTACCATTTAAAATTTCCTGATAACTTTGTTGATCCAATTCCATCAACTTTGCACACAATTCTTTAATCTTAATACTGATCTCATTTGGGTCATTAACGGGACTAGTATCTGTAGTATCTTTATTTTCGGCATTTTGCAATATCAATATTTGCTCTTTTAACTTTTGTATTGCCATTTGATCTTTTTGACGAAGACGATCATATCCACCAACTGTTTTGGACAGTTCGGCTAGTCGAGCTTCTAAACCTGCGACTCGGGATTCGTGGGTCATTGCTAAGCTTCTTGCTTGTTGTTCTGCTGCTGCAACTCGCTTGTGCTCCTAATTGAAATATTTTTTTAATAATAATTTATATTATGAAAAGTACTAAAATAAAATATTAAAATATAAAAACAATATTAAATATTGAAACTTTTTATCAATAATATTATATAAGTTATATTAAATAAGTCATTATTAAAAAATGTAAATATATGAATATAAAAAGTATATAAAATAAAATATAAAGTTACATTATAAAAGTAATATTATAAAATGAAATGATTATTTATTTTTTACCTCATGAATTGCAATTCGATGTTGCTTTCTCATAACAGTCATTTCTTTAATTTGAGCTTCCAACTGTTCTTTTATACGACGCTCGTCACTGACTAATTTTTGTAAATCTCTGTTAATTAAAATAAAATATATTATCTATTTTTTTAATTTCATTTTTCATTGTATATATAATTGTATATATAAATATAAATTTTATTTTATTAAAATAATTGTTATTGTTTATAATATTTAATTTATATATATATATATATATAATAATTATAAATAAATTATAATATTAATTAAAATATAAATAATAATAATAATAATTTGAAATAAAAATATTAATAAATATTAATAAACATAAAAATCTTACTTAATAAGAGAAGCGTGTTGTGCTTGTTCCTTTTCTCTTTCAAAGCGCTCCATTATCAATGTATATTTCAAATTTTCCACCTCAACCTGCGCGTTGTTTTGTAACTTTTTCCACTTTTCTTTAATTTCTTTCATATTTTTTTCATACTAAAAGAAAATGTTTATAAATACAAATAATGATAAATATAATACAACAATGTTGATTTTTTGTTTCAAAATAATGAATTATTTAAATTTTACCTGATCACGTTCAATTCTTAATTGCTTTCTGTCAGCCTGAAACACTGCTTCCATTTTTGACTTTTCAGCGGACAACGTTGCTAAGGAATTCATAAGACTTTCCAACTGAATTTTCAAATCTTCTATGTTTTCGCCTTTTTTTTCTTCTGTTCGCGTACTACTGGGCAACTATTATTAGTATCATTATTATTATTATTATTAGTATTATTATTATTATTGTATTATTTGAACAAATGAAACTGATGATTCAAAATGTCATGTTCATATTTACCATTGTTGAGCTCGAATTCTTTAAATTACTCTTTAAACCGTCACTGATTTGTTGTGTGGTAATAATCATATCTGCAATCAAATGTATATTATCGTATATATGTTTTTAAAAATATGTTTTTAATATTTAGATATATTCTAAAGCATATAGCACATGAATATGACTTTAAAATTAAAATTACATAAATTAATATTTTTAATATTCAATATTTAATTAATATTTAATAATATTAATTAAAATTAAAATAATACTTAATATTTTATTTATAATTAATATTAAATAATGAAATATTAATTTTTATATTTGAAAAAAATTTAATTAATTAATTAAATTAATTAAATTTAAAATAAAAATTAAAATTACAAAAAAAGTAAAATGTTACGATTATTATCTATTAGGGCAAAACCCACCCAGCATCTGAAAAATGATAGAATTTCATTGAGTAATTTTAATTAATTTCTATTGCTTTTTGGAATTGTTAATATAACATAGAATTCAATTCATTTTCTAAGCCATGTCTATTGTAATTTATTATTTTCCAAAAAAAAAAAAATTTGTAAAGTTGTAATAAATATTACGATTTGTGCAGAATTTTCGATTTTTTAGATCTGATATTAATTCAATAAACATTAATCAACTTCGTTCAATATTTAATTGAAACAATTCAATGAGTACAATAATACTATTAAAAGTCACGATCGTATGTTAAAGTATACCTTTATCCTGATGTGTATTGTGATTATGCTGTTGATATTCCATTTGACTTAAATTATCGCTCATTTTGGCTTAGTAATAATTACAATCCCAAGAATACGTCAGTCAATGTATTACATAACAATTACCATTATTTTGTGTGATACAAAAAATGATTATACTCGAGTTATATTTGACACTTGTAATATTCAGTGGGCGCACATGAGACTTGTCATTACGGTGTCAGAAGACTGTCACATGTACATCGTGAAGTTGGTTATCAAATAGTGAAAAAAAAAAAAAAGGAGTGACTATAGATATAGTAGAAAACTAGCAATCCAATGTTAAAATAGTGGCCGAATTGGGATTTGCAAACCCCATTCGATCTTAGTAATTGGCATATGATCTAAATTTAGATCGCCATATTAAAAAAAAATTTTTTTTAATTAAAAAAAATTTTTTTTAATTATAAAAAAAATTTTTTTAATCCCATTTGAGACGACAGTGACTTTATCGGCACATCCCTGACATGTCGATAAAGTGGAATTCAGTTATAACGATTTGTTTTTAAGGTGAAATGTTGAGTCTACTTTACCGACAGTGACAATATAAATTGTTTTACGTTAATATTTATAAGTTCAATGAAATATTGTACAATCCGGGTCTTTTAGCTTCTTCTATGATCAATTACAAATGTTTCGGTTATTTTGTTGTTGTTAAAAAATTATTATACGATTAGAAATCTTCGAACTACGAAAAAATACATTTCTGACAAAGTTCAGTTGAATACGAAAAACGAGTTCGCAAAATTCTCGACACAGAA
>JABFPJ010001778.1:0-23138 GCA_022817425.1 Gryon sp. ZL-2020 | reverse complement strand
GGTAATTAAAAAAAAATTTCTTTTTTTTTTTTTTTTTTTTTTTTCTTAATTACATGTGATTAATGATGGAAAAGTTAGTTAAACAAAACTTGGCACTCATAAATATAAATTAAAAATAAATTTACTTGAATTTAATTATTAATTAATTATTTTCCTAAGTAATTATTAATTATAATATTTGATCAGAAATGTATTAAAAATATTTGAGAAATAAAACTAAAGTTGTCGACATGATTATCATTATTAAATGATTATTAAAAATCGTATTTTTATATGTCATATATAATTTTCCGCCTATCAAATTTTAATTATCCTAATAATTTGTAACTGATATACCGAGTGATTCATGAAGCTAGATTTTACAACTAAACTGTTGAAATTAAAGTAACAAGTGAAACGCTTCAAGTTTCGTTGTTACGATTTAACGGTGATAATTTCTGTCGTAAAACAATTAACGATACATTTTTAACTATCAGGACACAACATGACATAAAAAAAGTGACTTTATGTTCGCATAATAATTGTTTTCTATTTACATTTTCTAATCATTTCTGACACATGTTTAGCAAAAAACGTGAGAATTAAATAAATGTCAGTGTTAAGGAATAAATCAAGAAGAAATAATTACATTTGTGTATAAATAATTAGACAGAGCACGTGAAAAGTATGTTTTTGTACCGCTGCTACTTTCTAGGTCAGAGACGTAAGTTGAAAATGTTGATCGAATGCATTAAATTGTGTTTGCATTAATTTTCACTATTGAAGAAAAAAATGCCAAACACGAGTGTAAAGCACAGTAACTGCATGCAATTAACAGTCACGTGTCACCTTTTCACCATTAATTGACACGGATGGTTTTGCATATTTGTATAAAATATCGCGACGCTTGATCTCGTGTGATGAATACAAAACATAGTAGATTTGCCTATAAATAAATAATTAATCGTTAACATATGAGTATAAATGATAAATTACATTAACATTGAGATTTAATAAACATGAATTATAATAAATATATCATTCTTCATATATTTCAATGTATTATATTAGTTGCTGATTAGTCCTGCCCTTTTTGTAACAAATGATTTGTCTTTTCTACTTTGCATGTAATGTTTAAATTTACATGATTTACAAACAATAATTAAAAAATGATAAAATTCATGTCGTAAAGTACATAAATGACAATCAGTTTGATTTGTTAGATTAACGGAAACTGCAATGAATTGAGAAAAAAATACATTGCATTATCCGTTGCAAGTTTCTCTGATTTAAGAAAAATGTGGAATAACAAAAACGCCGATGCGGAACTGAAATAAATTCATCACTTAACTAGAAGCAAATTTCCACGTGACACTTTAGCGGCGGCAATTTTTCTCCATCCAAGAGCATGCGTATGTGTCTCACGCGTCTAATGAAATAAGTGAGCGTGCGCCTGCGGGCAAAACGATGTAACGGTATAGAAAGGCAAAGAAATGCACCAAAGAAAGAATAAAATGAGCCAACTTTTGCCGTTTGCACGGCGTGTCGCGTAAGAATTTTGTGCCTTGTTCTTTTTTCGTCACACTCTTTTATCCAACGACCGAAATTATCCAACGTTTTTCTGGCAACTTTACCACGAAATCGCGCTGCTTACTTCCAACATTTCAGAAAATACCTAAGTTAAACATTATACTGACGTAACTACGAATGATAAATGATACTAAAGTGGATAATTAAAATTACGAGATTCACACATGATTGATTGAATCAATGATCTTCTACGGTTAATTTTCACGTTAAAATGTCAATAATTCATAACTCAAGTTACGTTAAAACAATTTTCTAAAATGTTTCTACGTTTCTTTACATTTAAATTCATTTAAAATTCCGCCCAAAATTTGACTTTTTCAAATGATTTCTATTGTTCTGTTTTTGGAAAGTCTCAAAAACATTTGCAAAACTTTTACAACTGAAATTGGCATACGTTTGTAACACGAGTCTTACTAACACGAGTAACGCTAGAAAGCGTGGAATTAGCGTGTGGGTGACTGCAGATGTGTTCTATACGTTTGACCGCGGCCACGAAGAAGAAGGCCACCTGTCTTTCCGCGACGCCTACAGTCGCACACGACTTTTCGCACATCGTATATAATACAACGCAGTATATTGTAAACGTAATTGGCAATTGTAATCGGGTTAAGAAAAAGATTCTTGCATCATAATTGTATAACAGTTATATACATATACGTAGGAACAAAGACAAAGTTCGGTAAAATTATAGTTGAAGAAAGAAAAATTCACACAGAAAAAAAATATGGTTAAATTTGGAGATAATTATATGTTATAATTAATAAGATTTATTATTTTAACCATAAAACTGAAAATTAACTATAAAAATTTATCTGAGCGCAATTCTGCTAAGATTATTAATGAAATTTTAATTCTACAATTTTCATCAAAACGTTGAATGACACATTTTTACGATAACCGAAAACAAAGTTATCTTTGTTAAAAAAATGTACAATTTCAGCTTGATGAATTTCTTTCATTTGGTAATGACTTTTTTTCTTCTTTTCTTTTCTGTTCCACCGATTGTAGGTGTAAGAAGTTGCACAAGTTCACATCCAAACAACGGCCGGGTATTTTCACACCGCGTAACAACGTGAACAACAAAAAGTGTACGATTTGGTAGAATGACTCGGACAAGTGTTATCGCAAAGGCGTTTTTATTAGAAGCGTCGAAACGTTCGCCATTCATCATAGCGCTCATTCATGCGTCCCTATTCTCGTAGCTCATGTACCGTATCTCCGTACAACTATTATGACAATCAGTAGAAGCGTTATATACAATCCATTCCAGTATTCCACATCTTTTCATCTGACCTAAATCATAACGAATTCGAAGATTTAACTGTATCGTCATTTATGCTTACAAACTTACACAATGTTCATTATTTAATCATACTTTTTGCTATAAATAATTACTCGCAAAAAGGTAATTTCAATAGCAAATATTTTAGTACAATTTTTATGACCATTAATCAAATGCTCGACTAAGAATGAAAGATAATAATTAATTTTTAATGCAAAAGAAACTTTCTACAAGAAATCATTTATTTTATTGTCATTAAAACTAAGCGCAACTATTGCATGTCTTGATTTTACATGCATTTTATATTAAAATCGACATTTTATTAGTCATGAAATGTTTACAAATTATTTCAAAAAAGGTCACTGGGCAAATGACCGACACCTAATTTACATACTTGACTGTTAGATTCATGTAATAATCCAAATAAAATAATACGGCTACTTAAAAATCGTATTTAAGTTTCTGTGAAATGTATATTGAAAAAAAAGAAAGAATAACAAAAAAAAGTTAAATATACGTTTACTTGACAAAATAACGGACATTAGTAGGTGGATTAGAAATCTCAAAATTGTTAGCTCCCAATTCATTCTGAAGATTCAAACTTATTATTCGTGTGTTGAATCTTCTCATTGTAATATACAAAAATACAGTTAGAATCTACGCATATTTCTTCTCATTTGTTTGCTGTTTGTTATTGTCGTTTTAATATGTTTTTTTTTCTTTTACGTCAGACGTTAAATCTTGTGTCATAAAAGCTTTTTCTTACGATGAACTTGTCAGTGTAAGAAAGAGGAGAAATTGGAAAGTGTCAAGATTTATATTCTCTCGTAAAAAGTTTAATGCTTGACCGTGCTAAAGCGAACATACTCAAAAATACAACATTTTGTGCAAAATTCAAAACAACTAGAAGGTTTTTGTCTTATGTTGAAATCACACATCACAACAATGTTCACCAAAGTTGTGTATACTTTTTGTCACAACAATACTACGCGAATCAATATTTAAATTAGTATTGGTTTGTCCAAAATTAAAAGCAAAATGTTAATCGAGTTTGTTAAATTGACCGCTTTATCTAAACGAAAATAAAAAAAAGAATATGTCTATGTACTTTCTATTTAAACGTCCGGTGTTATGAAATAGATATGCAATGGATAGCAGTGGAAAAAAGGCAAAAAATTAATTAGGAAAGTGTCGATAACACGTCCGTTTCCCGATGAAAGGTATACTTGATACGCTCGATTAACGGAGTTATTATTTAGGAATACAAATTCATCAAAAAATTAAGCTTAATTCATTATACAATTTTTCTACTATATAAACATGTGTAAAAGTGTGTAATTTCCCGGAAAGAATCTTTTTGCAAAATGTAATTAACAATGTAAAAAAAGTAGAATTTCGCGAATGAAATCGAAGTAAATATCTTGAATAGGTTTAACTTTATTTTTTTGTTCGATTTCAAAGACATTTTGTAATAAGCACATTAACATAAGTAACGGGTAAATATTGAATGAATACTTTTCGATAATATTTAGACACTCAAGTGCTAAATTGAATTTAAATATTGACATCGAGTGTAAGCTTTGTTTACGCTTAAAGGTAACTTTGTCGCTTGAATAAGCATCTTTTCCTTTTTACATCACGATCACGAAAGTTTCAGAAACTTTTGTTTGTTCTCCCCCCCCCCCCCCCCTGTCCACTCTTCTTTTTCTAGAGTAAAGATGTTTGACTTAAAATTACGACCTTCGCGAAGAATGCCTTCATATTTTGTATTTGCATAACAATCGGCCTATAAAGATGGATGATATATAAAATGTCCACTATGTATACAATTAAATGTGATTAATTTAATTAAAAATGATTCATCTAAAAAAACAAGCAAACATAACATTGTTTATGCAAAAGTTTTTTATAGTCTTTTAAAATTAATACAATTAGCATCTTTTTTAAATGGATATTTTACTCATTTTTCTGTATAAAATATTTTATGGAAAATTGGAGACGTAAATACCATCATTATTTATGTAATTCTTCGTTTTAAAATATTCTATAAAATAATTTGTGTTGCACGTCAATAAAAGTCTTTATCAAAAGTAATAATTTACAAACAATTCTGACATTACACGTAATACAAAGTAATTACAAATGACCAAAGCAAAACGTGACAAGATAGCACATAAATTGCAGCTTATTTAGTCGCGACTATTAGAAGTCGCGCGTAAACATTTTAGACGGATGATTCAGTTGTCATAGATTAGGAAGATATGTGTCGCGTACAAGATAATTTACGCGATAACAAGACGATGAACAACATAAATGGCTTCTACGCTTTTTCACTGAATCGATTTGGCAAAGCAATCAAAATTGCACCGTTTCATCGCGAGGTTACGACGGGAGTTCTTACCCGAAAGTAGATATATGTATACACACAATTTGAATGTAAGTAAAGTTTCACCATGAAAACGTATATACGTTATTACACGAACATGTCCGGTCGCTTGTTTCGCTATCGCAAAGCGTTTTTTTACATACGGCTATAAATTTATATTAATAGGCGACGTAGCGTGAAAAAAGCGTAAACTTGTTTCACCAGTGGGAATTGATTTTTCGGCACTGAATGACTTCTTTTTTTGTATCTTCGTAACATTCGTCCACCCACTCATGAAACCATAACGATCATCGCGCGAGAAAGACATCAACGTTTCTTTTATTGACAAACGGATTATAAAATATGGTCTGAGTCAAAGGCTTTTGAAAGTTTCTGTTCCGAATTGCAAAATGATATAGTTTCGAAACAAAATGCAACGTAAGAAACAGATTCACCAGTGCTTTTCTTTTTTCCTTCTCTGCACATTTTTTGTATTATTATTTTTTCCCCACAACTTTTATGATAAATAAATCTTAACAGATAAATGATTTGGAGTTTATTACTTTATCTTTATTTGGGCTTTATTAAAGTGTACGGTTTATTAATTTTCTGAAGTCAGTAAATGATTTCATCAGGTGGATCATTTCGTTTTGCAAAACAAAATTTCTAAATTAAGCACGCAATTGTTGTTAAAATAATATTAAATCGAAGATAACTTCAATTTTAATGATATTTGATTGTAAAAAGCGTGAAATTTCAGGAAGAAATTGTTCAACGCCAAAATACATAAAAATTATATTTCCCATCAAAAAACACGTAAGCGATTGAAGAAACTTGATATGAAAACATAAAAGTTATTCAATAATTGTTAACCCCAATAAAATATCAAACGTGCGATAAAAAACAATGTATCCGTGTATAATAAAAGTTAAAAAAGATATTAATAAAATATTATGAAACCTAAAGGATTTATAATTTATGTATATATATATAAGTAAAAGTTTAAAAAATGACTATGTATGAAAAAATTATTGAAAATTGGATTATTTATTATTGTTCTTTGTACGTCTATATTTCAGGATGGAACAATTTATGTACGAACAGTTTCACTAATTAAGTGTAATTACATCGACGAATTGCGATTGTTTATGAACACAAAATCAGCAGCTATTTGTGCTGAGCATTCGGAGGGTTCGTTCGTAGACTTTGTGTATAAAGTATCTCTCGTAAAAATAATCTTAATGATTGTGCATATTTCACTTAAGCTTAATGCATATTCTCCCTACAAGGAAAATTATGCATTTTATTTGACAGCAAGAATGTTGTTTCTATTTATGATATCTTTTTCTGTGATAACAAAATTTATAGTTTATGAGTTGAACAATCGTTTACTTTTTTCAGCATAAAGCATATAAAATTTTCATATAAATGAAAATTATCTATAATTGTTGTAAAGTTATATACGAAGGAAACAAAAAAAAACTTAAATATTGTAATTAATCAAAGTAATAATAATCTATTTAATTAATCCTCGCACAAAATACCATATTTGATGGTTTGATTTAAGGGGAAAAAATGACGAAAAGGTAAACACTGAGTTGAGTCAGAAAACCGCAGTTTAAAGAAGGAAAAAAAGGCGCAATGGACCACAAACAGCGATGGTTTTGTGGTCAAGACATTATCTTGAGTCGAAGCGTGGTTTTCACCAAATTAAACAAAAACTCAAGTTGAGCCGTCGAGATCGGATTCGCAAAGTGCCTTATTCTTTATGCGCCGGTGAAATGCCGAAACCCTTAATTATGCGGGGTTAACGAGGTCAGCCTTAAATACTTTCAAGGTGGGATAGCGTTGTCGGAAGGCAAGATGAGTGCAAAAAGAAAAGTACACTTTTTTGTTTTATATTCTTCTTATCCTCTTCGTCGGCATCTTTAGTTAGGGCGGACGAACGTGCGACCCATGCACTGCCGGCATTGCATTATTCAAACTTATATTTGGCACTTTCACGCGTGAAATAAAACGTTACGTCAATACAGCACTCAAACACATCGATACTTATCGTGAAAAACGCCAGAGTGATCGACTTAAACGTCGGCACTTTTAGCTTATAGTCCATTTCATTTTTCCCTTTTTTTCCTCTTCCGAGAACGCGTAATTGTTGCCGCAATTTCGGTACATCGCGAGAGACTTTTATCTCGATCTGATTGGCGAAATAGAGTTATGATATAATCGTTTCAATTTTTGCAATCAAATTTCAGTCATTATCGTATTAGAAACGCTATTAAATTTGAATTTCACATGGCTTTTATGAAAGATAAACGAAGAATAGATAATCGGTGCTGCAATCGGAAGCATTGAGCATTTTATGATCAAGTATGACGTTTTAAAAAAAATGTATGTATTGACACTTGAAATATCTTATGTAAAGTTTTATGTGTCTTTGATTATTTCCTTAGAACTGAGACTATAAATAAACCATTTTTTATATTATACGACAGGAAAAGAAAAGTTTGCCTTAATCATTTGTTAAACAATAAGATTAAATCGCACACTTTAATTACAATCATTTGATTTAAATACACGTTTTTGAATGCATCTTATGTATTTCATGATAAAATCAGACTGAAGTTGAAAAACGCACTTGAGCTTAACAAACTTAGCCTTATCTGACACGACACTTTTAACACTTGTGTCAGATAAATAGAACTGAAAGTGTATGAGAATTATTTTGTACTATGCAAAAGAAATGGAGATCCGTATTTGTGTAAATATATATGCATAATAGATCGGGGTAATGAAAGAATCTTGTTTGATGTTGCCTTATATAAGGATGAGTGTTCGGGAGGTTAGATAAGGTCCAAGATTGGGTCACGCCGGGTCAAGTCGGGCCACGATTCACGTGTATATATGTGTATATATATGTGTGTGTATGCATTTGCATCACCTACTGCATACAGCGTTATGTAAATAAGATGAATTTGCTTTGTCCGGTCGATTAAATTGATACAGAAGCAATTAAATAGTTGGCACATCGCTTTCACTAACTGGACCAAAAATGTGCCAAACACATGACGTAATGCGGCGTTTAAGATAACAATGACTCTACATTAATGTATGCTTTAATGAGTTAGACCGAAATTGAACCAGCTTCCTTTCAAGTTTCTTAGTTAAAGTGATATTATATCTCATATCTCATGACAGCAAATGCATCGAAAAGCCATTTCAACGTTTTTGTCTGGCTTTTTAAGATTACAGTTCAATGAAAATAGTCAAATCAACGTGTTGATTATTATAACATTTCACTCAAACTCTCATTTTCTCGAATCATTATACCGGTGATTGGAGTACAAAATTTCTTTCAAGTAATTGTCAATTATTATAATGTTAAGAAAAAAAAAACAATAAAATGTGCTGATAGAAAAATTAATCTAACTGATTTGTGAAAATGTCTGTGACAATTTCATGGATTATGGTTAATAGAAAGTTGGTTTATGCGAAAATGTCAATTCAAACTGTCATTTTGCATGCAATTAAAAAAATTAATTAAATACACTGAATTCACCTGTTATTCAATGTATAGAGAGTTTCGTGAATGTACATATCAAATTAATGAACCCTTTGGTTCGATAAAATTGGTCATCATTGGACTTATCATTATTGATTCAACGCAGATTGAATCGTAATTCGTGCGATTTATCAAACAAGTTCTTCCGATAAATCGTCGTTTGCAATAATGTTCAAATGGCTTGGGAACCGATTCCCTTAAACGGACCTTTCATTTGGGTGCAAATATTATCAACATTCATTTTGTCTTATTTTCTTTTCATCTCAAACTATATTTATGCAATCGCAAGAGATTGTTTCAAGATTGACGATTAATTTTGTCCTCGATTGGATTTACACGTTCAACAGTACCGTGACTCACAACCGCTGAATCGACAACGATAATATCCACCTGTTGCGTCTCCGCGCAAAAATGCTAATCGATAGCAATCGCATTGTTTATTCCCGATTCGCTCGCTCGTTTACCTTAAACAGCTTCACAGGAACAAGCTACGACGATTGTTTACCTTCAGAATAGCGTGTCACTGATCATTTGCAGGAAACCAAAACGTGTCATCACGTTTTTATCTTTTTTCTTCTTTTTCGATTTATTTCTTTTTTTTTCTCCTACACGGAGCCAAAAAACATAGAATAAACATTCGATAGTTTTTTTTTTGTAGAAAATTAAACTGTTGATTTTATTTATACTCAATCTGTATTTTATAATATGATTTCATAGAATAGAATTTATAAATGTGTCAAAGTTTAAAATTCTGAGAGTCACAGTTTCAAATTGGGCAATACATAGAAATATTAAATGAACAAGATTTATGCTATTTATGATTTTGTTTTAAACAAAAGTGAACCTAATATTATATTAATTATTTTAATAAACAAATATATATAAATATTTTAAAATATTGTAATAAACGTATTAATAATATTAATTGATAAAAAATTATGAGATTATTTTGTATGTATTCATTCAAATCAATATCATAAGTTTATCTGAAATATAATTGATTATATTAATTGTATATGTAAATTAAATTATATATATAAAAAATACAAAATATACATTTAAAAATAATCATTTCTCCAATGGAAATGTGGATTTTCAACTTATATATATTTCCACATTTAATGCCACTAACAATATGCAAATGTTTTTATTTGTAATTAATATAATTTTATATAAAAATTTGGACTTCACTAATCGTTTTTGTCTTTGTTTATGATATACTTCTTGCTCTTTGTTCTTTTCCCCTTGCGGTCAGATATCATTCTCAAATGCGTATTTTAAAACTGTGAGCTCCTCCGTTTTAAACGGTGAAACATTTGAATAAAATATGAAGCTGTACTAGTATGGGTTAAAACTATAGATTCATAGATTACTACTACTGTTTCACATGTTTATATTCTATACTTTGATATTCAGGTTCATAATTCGGCTTTACATACTTTATTTCTATGTTTTTTCGGTTCCGTGTACTTAATTTATTTTCTGAATTAATCTTTTCCTTTAATTGGAAAAAATTTGTCTTATTTATTGCCTTTGCATTCTTATTCAAATGTAATATTTTTTTTTACTTTGTTGTCCTTTGTTTTTGGTACTTCCGGTATTATTGTTTTGTTTTGATATGTTTGTTTTCATCTTTGTTTTTTTGTTTGTTTTCTTTAAGGGGACAATACTTGAATCGGAAGACATGACTCTTTGTACAAAATATAATGGTAATTACGATCGTAAAGGTACATTAAGTACACATTTAAATGATTTTAAGAGAACTGGTTTCGTATCGCAAGATGAGGAATAATGGCTTAGTCAATTAAGACACGCGTCCGTTTTGACCCAACGTGGACAAGTGAAAATAACCGAGACTTTTAACGAGGCATTTTATTCGTATCTCATTTATTATTGTCCCGCAATCTAAATCGTACATTAGATTACGCATAATTGTATCAATTATACCCATCATGCTATCAACAAGCTGTAGATTATCACAATATCACTCAGATATTAACAATTTATCGCACAAAATGATTTTAAATTCGATATATGTATTTGATTATAAACAGAACAAGTTTGTAATAAATTAGGTGTTTATTTATTGTCTTATTTGTATTAACATATATAGAAGTGAGCAATTAAAATGTATGTTCAGCTACAAAGCTGTTCTGTGAACCCCATTTGCAACATTTATTTCCGTTATTTAATGACAGGCGTGGTATGAATACTTATTGGTTAGTTAGTTATAAATAATTTCATGAAAAAAGTTGCATAGTTGCTACAACTACAACTACAACTATTAAATAGAAAGTCAACTTATATTGATTATCAGTAAGTTGATTTATTGGTTTTTACTGGTTTTGCGTTGAGAAAATTGTATACAAACTAGAATTGCCAACTTATTGACGTCTTCGTGTAAACTTTTCTTCCACGATATTTTCGCATTAGAAATACAAATTTTTCATCTCCACAAAATATTTCATCAAATATACAGACTCTCGTTATAACTCAACATCTTTGAAATTAACTTTGTGACATTAATTCATAAAATATTATAATAAAGCAAAAAAATTGTCCACGTTTTTGTCATATCATATACACACAATAGCTCATTAATTCAATCATAAAACTTACGAACAAAAAATGATAAAACTTAATTTACAACTCACGTCAATCATAACTTTCATCTGTATAAGTTTTTTGTTATTAATCTCAACACGAAACTATTTCGATGACAATGATTTGAAATTCCTCAATATTTTTTCCCCTTTACAAGACAAATGCATGCGATACTTTTGCAGTGAACTTTCGTTTGTAATTACAATGGTAACCCTTTCTGAATGTATAGATCGGCAGCCAGAAAAACTGCTTTCTATTTATTTGTCCGAACGAATAAGAGACAATGCGATTCGAAAAGAAACCAACAAAACATAACATAAACGTATCAATGGAGTACAACATATCTCCGAACTTTCTAATAATCTGATACCCCATTGACGTTATCACGTAGAAGACAACTACCGACATTCAACAATCCCGTTTTATTAGACTTAAGCATCTTACTAAATACTAACAAAAAAATGACTCAAGTCAATCCGGATACTACGTTATTTATCGCAAAATTCTCGCACTCAATTCTGCTTTAGTTTTCCAATCTCTCCCAGCAGGGGAGGGGGGGGAGGGGGCAGCTATCTCATTTTGAACGTATTGTTCGAATTTTCATGACACAAAACTGACAAGACAAATGGTGCAATTAGCTAGAATCGTATTCAGCTGGCGGTGTCCCATAAGTTACGGGCCGCCGACTTGTCCATATAAATTCCCGTTTATTGGTCCAGTTTTTCCACGATCGCGGGCGGCGTCCGCTCTCCAAAATGCCTTAATGCACTTTTACCAACAAAATATTTAGATATTATGTAATATATTATTGTGTTTTATTATAGATGCTAAACATCATTTCACTGCCGAAAAAAAAACATCTTAAATTAAGACCGATTTTGTCCCAGTTTTTAAGACCGATTTTGTCCCAGTTTTTAAGACATATTTAAAGTCTTAATATTAAAACTGAATTCGGTTTTTGGTATTAAATTTATACTTTTTAGGAATGACTTTCAGACACTATTTCCTAACCTAAAATTTTGTTGTCTAACAGTAAGAAATAAATACATCTGACACTTTACAAGATTCAAATTTACAGATTCAGACCGTATCAATTTTTTACATCTGAAATTCATACTTAAATGTCTTAATGTAATACTTTTTAAAATGGCTTTTCTAGCAGTGATTAAAATAAAAATTTAATTCTTTGGGATTCACTGAACAAAAATGTACTTTATGTATCTATGATAATCTGTCAAAGCTTTGCGAAGATATAATTTAAAAGTTTCGATACTTTTGACATTGAAATGTATAATGAATGTAAGACGAGAAAATAGTTCCAAATTAATAGTTATCAAACGTCCAACTTTTTGCCGCCTCTTTGTGAGTCCAATTACTTTCATCACAGTTAACTAATTGCATGATGCACGCGATATAACCAGAAAAAAAGGTTTTTACGTATAAATTTGTTTTTGTTTTTTTAATAAATAATGTTATGTCAAATGAAATAGCTACTTTTCGTCATATTTTTTTAATCGCTTTCAAAAAAATGTTCACACATTTCGATTTGTACTTTCACAAATTAATTTATTATAATATTTAATTATACACAAAAACAACATTTTCTTCTTAAGATCTTCACTGTATGAATACAAAATGATATGAATGTAAAGGTTTTGTTGCTTTGAGTTTCAAAGATAAAAAAAAACATGGTATCTTAAGTGAATATAAAGACATAACGGTAAAACTACGATCACATACTATTTGAAGAAATAATTGTAGTCGAGCCGATGTAACGCCTATAAGTTTGTTTTCTTCCGAGTTTGTAATGCAGAAAAAAAGACTTTTTTTTGTCAACTTGCAGGAGATATTAAAAACAGGTTCCGAGACGACTTTTTGCGCAACTTGACTTGCGAATAGTCCAAATGATCGAAAGTAAAAATGAACGGAAGTTAGCAAAGGTTATATCGACAGTCGTCCCCTCGCGATAAGTGTTGATGCAATATATGTATATCTAGCAAGAATCATGAAATGGTTTAGGATCTGCGGAAAGGTTGCGGGAGCAGTTTCACCGGAAGACTCTTGTTAGTGGTGCGCCGTTTCATGAAATACGAAAAAATACAGTTGCTAAGGTCGAACGGATGATAGTGCAGAAAATGCACTGTCAATTAATTAACTGCACTTAATTAGGAAGAAAAATGAAATGGAAACATTTATTGCAATGAAATCAAAGATCGCGAATAATTGAAAGCATGAAATAAATCATTTTGTTTTTTTTTTTCAATTATGTGATGAACAAAAATAAATACATCAAATCAAGTGGAAATTTTGACAGAAGTTGACTGAATATTAAGAGAAAATATAGTTGTCTATAAATATCAGTTAATGAGCTAAAGTATATATATAATTCGTAAGCAAAAATTAAAACAAGGATCTTAAATTTGATTACAAGTTTTTGTCGCTCTTAAATAACGCAGCGATTCGGTGAAAGCTTGACTTTCATCATTTTAGTAATTCAATAGACTATATCGTGGATGACGATAATTAATGTTTCAAGTTTAGTCGAGTTCTTACACTGAGATGTAAAATCTCGACCTTATTTGTATGTGCATACTATCAAGAATGATTTTCAACGCATTTATAGCGCGGCATAAATTTAACATTGCTGCAATGTCACCATTCACCAGCATAACAGTTATGAATTTTAAGATCACAACTTGCCTTATATTCGACATTGTTTCAGATCACTCGTCCTTTATCGTCGACATTTCTAAATCAGTCGCAATTTCTCGATGTTACTAATAAATATGTCAAGACTACTTTAATTAAACAAGATAAAAAAATAATTATCATACTTTTGAGTTTCTTCAAAAGTTATGCTGAGTTTGAATATTCAAGGTGACGTTTAAAAGTCGCGACGTCAGAATATTCTGGAGACAGACATTTCACTATCAATGATATCAAGATCTGTTACCAATTTCACTTTTACTAGTCTGCATAGTTGGTGCAGGACATTTATCATTTGATTTGACATAAATATATAAATAAAACGATTTGACAACTAAATATTCAAACTTTAATACAAGAAATAAATCCAGTTAAAAATAAGAAACACTGGACAAACTGAGAAGTGTGCAAATCCCATACAAAGTTATACGATTCGTTTGAATCCATCAAAATCTTGATTATACGCGCAAATGTTTTACAACGCACATCAGCGACCATCTAACGATTACAATATATCTCAAGAATACTTAACAGTCGCACTACCATTACGAAATACTTGATTTTACTATGCGGAATACATTGGAAAGTTACAAACTGATGATACATTACTAATATCCTGTGGATATTATATATGTCGATAAATCAATAATTGGCTGAAACAATATATTCGGCATCTTTTGTAATACTTTACACTCACATCAAATTGTGAAACTATTTAGATTTTATAATCTATTTGAATTAAAAATTTGTCGAGTGCAAATCATAAATAATTCCACTTAGACATCAACGCGTATAGTTAAATTAAAAAAACGACTATAAAAGTCCCTTTTTCTGATCGTACATAAAAAGAAAAAAAAGTTACCCAAATATTACCATATTAGATGCATATCAAAGGCACGTAGAAGGATTGTTATTACGTGTAATTACGACGTTAAATATGGTTATGCGGAAACAAATTGATTGAAAAAATGACTTTCTTTTGTGCGTTATTTTGTTACAGTATGACATATTATGGAAAGTAATGCTAAGTTGCGCAACTTTTATTGTACCAATATATCTGTTAATGCGATACAACAAACTATTTAGTCAATAATATTCAACGCGCGGTTGTGTAAGTTTCAGTGCCAATATTGAAACATAAAAACCGTACGAAGTGAAAAATTTAGTGTCTATTGAATGATACTTAAAGTCTCGCTATCCCAGGAATGCATTAATAATGAGTTTATTGAAAACAATGTATCGAAACGGCGGCTTTCCACCGTTTTTATATCAGTTAAAATTGTAGTTAAATAACACTGTATTTAACTGTAAATTACATCGTTTCAAAAGTTTAAGATTATTTAAATGGATTTGTTATAGGCAAAATAACAAAAAACATACCGATTTCTGGGAATTCCTCTACCAGGTGACGGTAAGATATTTGCCGTGACATTGTTGGTGGTGTGCAAATTTGCATTTCGTATACTGCGTTGATCGGCGGAAGTCCTAGGCAGCCTGGGACTACCGGCCAGCGCAAAGCTGATCAAGCAAGCGGTCAACACCGCTTCTCTCATGCTGACGAGTGCCTCGTCACTTCGTACAATGATTCCAAACGTACACAGAGAGCACGATTATTATCAAACAACACGATCTGTCACTTCCAATGCGAACAATATCTATCTTTCGAAGCGTCACTTCAAACCGCTGCTCAAAAACTGTTTCTCTTCAACACGTCGTTTGTGTTACAAGTTCGAATATCCAAACTACTTTATCACGTCCATTACCAAATCCACGTAGACTGCACTGTCAAACGCAAAAAATTCAATGAAAAAACAGGAACTGATACTAAAAAAAAAAATTTCAGTAGAGAAATATAATAATAATATACAAAAAATCACTTTAATCTAATACGAAATCTCCGGGTTTCGATCGCAATAAATCGCTAGAAACGCTTCAACTTTTTAATCACAGATTATTTTTAATTAAGATTCTAATTTGAATTTGATACTTGAAAAATGTACACTGTAAAATGCCTTCAAACCTATTTGAAATGAATTTGAAAATTTAAGGAAAAAGGAAGGATTTGAGGAAAACCATACAAGTTTGTCTTGCTTGTCTTATTTTTGTTTCTCCCGTGATATGATGTGGTTTAGTACATCGATAAGCCGGAGAATTCGTATTGTTGTTTATTTATGATTGACACAAACTTGAGTTAAAAAAAAGTAGTATCGTGGAGAGTACTCGCGCGATGCGTTGTGCCGACGTCTGTTGAGTGTCTGCACTGTCGTGTCGTGGCTGTTTCGCGTAGCCCCCTTCGTCGGCAACGTAATGTGGGGTTACCCCCATTGCAAACTCCACTCGCAGGTAAGCAGGACCATGGGCACGCGTTCCCAGTCAACGAAGACTTACTTTCACGTAAGACCATGCCCGCCTTCTATCAATGGTGGGGTACTCTCGCTCGCTCGTTCTTCACAACCAATGCGTCCAAAATACGACTGATAGATGGACCACTTCCCTCCCTTTCCCTTCTTTTTCAAATCGCACTTTGTGTTATCTATCAGCGCTTTCAATGAACAAACAACAGTTTGCAAAAATACATAATTTAAACAACTTTTTTCGAAACTTGCAAGAACCTTTGCAATAAAATAAAAGCAAATTTGAACATATAAAGAGACCAGTTAGACATAAAAAAGCATTCAAATTAATAATGTAATCAACTGTTCGAATATTTAACCAATAAAAAAATTCTTTATACAAAAAGTCAATAATAAAAAATAGCAGAATGATACATACTTTACCGACTTTTCTTATTTTTTATTTGAAATATAAATATCTTTTAACTGTAAGCTAATCGATTTGTCGGTAAATCAAAACATTGCATTCTTCAGCATAAATGATTATTTCCAATAGAATATAAAATAAACCTCAATTATTATATTCTTTGAAATGTTGAGTGAGAGGAGCTTTTCATTCTTAACTAAATATTGAAATAGATTTTATATTTTGTATATAAATGATGTTGACTTTACATTATGGCCTTTTTAAAACATGTGTATATCAGAAACAATTTATAATGATAGAATTTTACGGTGTGTAACCGACAAATTCGTAATGTCTTTTCATTGATTCTTTTGTACAATAGAATTTATGATACACGTATAGTAAATGTATATTGAATAGAAAACAGTTATAGAATTAATCATTCAAAGAAGAGAATCAATTTATGAATATACGTCTTTTACATTTTAAAACATGTTAAAAACTTCATGCGGTAAAAAATACATCTGTTCAATTAGCAACTTATTGAATTTAATTTACCAACTATTTTTATGAATGTAATTTATGTATACACTGAAACTAATTGAATAATTTGAAAAATTGAAATCGAAAAGAATAAAATTACTAAAATGAATTAGTTAAATAGAAACTACCTGATTGTATCTTATTGCTTTTATTATATATATATGGTCAAAGATTTGACTAATCAATTACATAATATATGAATTATATAAAAAGAAAAAGCACTTCCAGAAATGTGTAAATTTTGAAATGTAAATTAATATTTGTCAAATATGTAGAAGCATATGTTTTAGTAGTCACGTGTAAGAATGTTAAAATGTACTATTTAAAGTATTCTTTTTCTGTGAAATAAAATTATATAAATTGATTCGTTTCTATTGATTCTTCGACTTATGTATTATGTATTTATTCTGTTACAAATCATCGCTATTATTAATCACTTATTGCATACATTATAAATATTTATTCTGATTGTATATATTTGAGTAAATATAATTTATTGATTACACTTGAAAATAGTAAATCATGTGGTTTGACACAAACTTGGTATGTGTATTCAGGAAAAGTAAAAATGGTCGCACCTAAATATTACCTTTGAAGTAGCAGTGACGCAAGTAATGTTGCCGTTTAACAGGCTCATGCATTTTCTGCTGCGATTAATAGAACAAATAATCAGTTATACATTGGAAATACATTTTATTTTCAATTATCGAAATTTTTCAATTCTACTATTTAGATCGTATCTTCACCTTACGCGGTAAACACAAAAGTTTTATTAGTACCGTTTCAATACACTCCTTGAAAGGATTATTTAAAATAAATAAAATTTAGGGTTAAAACAACGAAACTTTATTTATTTCCAATAAATATTTATTTGTTAAAAGAAACAAATTTTTAGTTGATTCAACTAAACCTTTCTCTGTATGTACAGTTCGACCACTAGTACCAGTAGAAAACAGAAATATAGACGGTATTTCGATTGTTGAAACAATACTTAACCTACGTTTTTGTACATACATAAAGTTTCAAAAGTGTTCTGATCAGAACATTTGTTTTTATACAGTGTAGAAATAATGAGTTCATTAAATAGAAATTATTTAATACAAACTAAAAGTGATACAAATATAAGCATATGATGTCTGTTGTATATTAGTATTATGCCAGCATTGAACAAGTATTGAAAAATTATAAAAAATTGTTTCTTCATGAAATAAGAAGGAATTCAAACCGTTTATTTTCGAAAGCATCATAGTCCAGTAGATAAAGTACGACGCCAGTAATTTGAGGGACTGGTGTTCACTTCCTACAAACACAGGCTTTTTAAGAAACTAAATAATTCAAAAAAAAAATTAAGTAGTAACAAAAGAATCCATAATTTGAATTATAAAAAATATATACAATGAAAAAAGTGTATAACAAATATTATATATAATTTTTTTATAATTAAAAAAATAATACAGATTTCATTGTATTTCCGTACACTGCCAGTACTGAACTATAGTAGTAAATCAGTAAAATACCTGTGCTGGTACAAGTGTTATTTTACTATACACGCAGAACAGAATCAATATAAAAATTTATGTTTAAAATTGAAAACTTACTGAACTTTCAGTAATATAGGGACGGATGCAAAATTTCGCGAAAAATTACTGAACTTTTAATGAAATATTATTGAATATTTATTAAAAATTTGTAAAAACGCAATAATTTTTACTGAAAAGTTCAGTAATTTATCGCGAAATTTTGCATCTGTCCCTGTATTACTGAAAGTTCAGTAAATTTTCAATTTTAAACAATAATTTTTATATTAATTCTGCTCTGCGTGTACTAAATATCTGTACCTAATTATTTACTAATACTTTAGTTTACCGATATTGTAATCAGTATCCACCCAGTTGTTCATCAGTACCAAAACTGTATTCATTTACAACTGGGCCATTGTCCGATTGATATTATTATTCCAGTAATTAGTCAGTACTCAGCAGTAGTGAAAAATTGTAAAAAGTGTTAGTATTGGGCCATATTGTATTTTTTTCTGGGTTTCTAAGAAACATTTTAAACAATTTAAGTAACTAATTGTTTTAATATATTATTATATGTTTTGTTATTAATTACTTTTGCTTTTAGCTTCTACATGGTTTCATTTTTCTGATTCCCATATGTGCGATTTTATAATCATTCAATAAACCTGAATAATGAGCGCCTATAAAGTCATTCTTACAATCGCCGACAAAAAAACGTTGTACCTGACCCGATGAACTTAACAAAAGAAATGTGCACAGTTAAAAATAAAAAACGTGAAAAATGATATACACTTACTCATCGCAACCACATTCTCAGATAAATAACTCTCAATTACTGCTCACTTGATACACTCACTTGGTGCTATTAATTCTGAAATTAAGTACTCACATATGTACAAAATTAAAGATTTTCTGCACGAAAATTGTTTTACGAATACGTATCCAATCAAAAGCTCCATACAATTCCACTGCATTACGTTACTCATTATGTTATTAATAATGTAACTTGTAAAGATGAAGTGTGAATCACGAGATTGTATAGAAAGTAAAAGTACTTTAACTTGACACGATCAACCTCAACTTCCAGTCGTTGAAATGTATCAACCTTTAGATTGCATAAATGAGACGCTATTTTTTTTTCTTTTTATTTCTCTTTTTAATCTTTAAACAATTTGTCGCAGTAATTACTTGCAAGTTCAAATATATTATACAAGAATATAAACGGAAATAGTTATTTAATGATTTATTCATTTTTAAGACATCTTTTTTACATAATTCATTTTAAGGTATTCCTTTCACGTTTTTCTTTTGCTTTCGTTTTCTTTGAGATAATACAAAGTAATGTTGATATTTATATTTTTGCGTGTAGTAATTGAAGATGACAATTTTTGGGAACTTCGGTTACGTTGTGACTGTTAAATGATTAATTAAATTATGATTACATTTTCTCTTTTGGTGGTTACGAAAAAAGAATGTAAAACATACATCTGGGAAATGTAATGACCGTTTAACAATAACGCCGAAGATGTTTGACATTCTTTGAACATATTTTTTTCGTATAATAATGACTGGAATGTGCGTTAAATTGGAGATTAGAAATAATTAAATTATCATAAAAATGTGGAAATTGCGTATAAAAAAGAAGTTTTTTTTGTGTTATTTTGACAACTGAAATCAATGTCTTTTTAATCACAGACATAAAAATATGAATAGAAACCTTTCATATTTAACGAAATTACACGCATTTCTTTTTGTATTTCTTTCTTTATATACGAAGTGAAATTAAAAAATTGCCGAGAAAAGGAATAATTCATCAAATAATTTTTTATTTCAAAAGTACAGAACGCAAACATTAACAAACGAAGTGCAGAAAACAGAATTTATCGTAATTTTACATTTTATTATCTTCTCGCACAAAAGATAAATGGAATTCCAACATAGTACTTTTTTTCGCAAAATCTTGGTAATATTTCAACACTAAACTTTTTTCCTTCCGGTAAATGTTCGCCGCATATACTCTCACACTGGGAACCCGAATTCTGATGCGCATTATCATTATTAAAGTATGATTGCCGACAATTACCATTCGTACATTACACTTCTTTAATCTCGCGTAAATTGTTTCTGCCGGTATAAGTGCGCTGATGTTTTTCAGACTTAAATTTGAGTCAATCACTCAAATTCGACACATTCAAATTAAAAGGGAAAGTTTCACTTTTTCTTCACTGCGTTTTTTTTTTTCTTTTTGATTTTTTTTTCCTTTTTGTCTTGCACTTGGTGAACACAAAAAGAACGACAATAGTTGTTAATTACGCTACGATTTTCTTGTACACCTGTCACACTCCCACGCTTCCAACAATCGTGACTTGGTCACTTGTTGGACTCTCGACACATAAGCTTATTAGTAACAGAACACAACCATTTATTACATAAGATTTGCCTGTATTTAAAACACTAAAAAGCATGAGAAAATAATTTATAATATATAAAGTAAAGAAATGGAAAAATTAATCTTAAATGAAAAATTGGATTAATAAAAAAACTGATATGAAATGATGGATTATAAAGTAACGGCTTATAACAACTATTTATCATGATTTTTTATGATTAAAAGTAATCATATCAACATAAAATACTTTCGAATGAAATATTAAATGAAGTTAATTTATTATTTTGAATGTATTTAAATTATATTAAATGTATCAAAATTTCATTGATGATATTTTATAAATATTACAGTTAACATATCTCCGGGATATGAAAATCAATCATGTACTTTTGTATGTTGAGTGAAAAATTGTAAATTCTTCAGGTTGATGTAATGCCAATAGTGTGTAAAATGCTTGGAAATATGACGATTACATCTAAATAAAGACGAATGATTCATATATGTTTTATAAGCTATTAATTTATATAATGAGAATAGCATAATTAGCAAATTAATTTTTATTTTTTATAATGGAAAAATTAATTGTCTTCTTATCTTGGATGCATCAAAAACACGTCATCTTCTCTGCCAGAAGATGAAAGATACAGTAAAAGAATTATTTTCTATCTAATACATAACTTTATATAAAAAAAATACATAAAAATTGAAAACAACTTTAAAAAAAGTATGCAAAAATGTATGCAAGTATATTGACGAAATATATTAGAAAATATGCACCCAGAGAAAAGAATCTTGAAAATTTATTATGTTTTATAGTAGTTTGGGAATTATTGCAAAAGAGTACATATTTTACTATGTTTAAGAGTAAATTTCAATATAAACATACTAAATTTCAACGAAAACATAGTAAAATTCAACGAATACATAGTAAAATTCAATTTAAAACATAGTAAAAATTATATTCTTTTGAAAAATTCCCAAACTACTATAAAACATAGTAAATTGTCATGACACTTTTCTCTGAGTGTATTTACAAATATATGTTGAATATATAACTTTTTGCCACTTTAAATATATGTAAAAGTATATACGAAAATATATGTATAAACTTAATTTATTATAATTTTTATATTTACAATACATACGTATGTTCAATTTCAATTTGTATATTTTGCACATCTATGTAAAAATAGATATTCTCATATATATGCTCATATATTTACATGTACATGCACACAATATATTTTCAAATATATTTGGAAATATCAATAAATATAAATGCAAAAATAGATTTCTAATTATACCCTAATAGAGCACATTAAAATTATACGTATAATACACTGTAAAAAATATTCAAGCTTTGTGTTTTTGTGTGAATCACTTTTGTGTGAATGCTTCACAAGTTTGTGTTAAGTTATAATGGTTGACACAAAAATTGGATACAAAATACAGGCAAATCGAAGTACACAAAATTTGATGAAATTTCACACAAAGTTTGTGTTATCGTTTGGATCGTATTGCCACGTTGCATCATTTTCGGTTTATTCTCATTATCGACTTCATTTGACTGTGTTTCGTCCAAACGTCTTATGCGAGGTTTATTTTTGTACCGCGTTTTTTTATAACATAGTGTGCGTTAGTAACCATGGCAACCGTCGACAATGTTGTTTTACGCAAGGTGTCCGTTAACAATCAAGTGTTGTGGATGAAAATTCAAGTTGCAGATAAAAATTGTCTTAATACTTTTCGTTACAAATGCGAGAACAAGTCAGATTTTGCTTCCTGGATTTGAGGGAGTAAAGTGGAATTTGGATGTGTTTTGCTCTCAAGGGAGTAAAATTTTACTTTGCTCCCGAAAA
>JABFPJ010001777.1:0-23140 GCA_022817425.1 Gryon sp. ZL-2020 | reverse complement strand
ATTGAATATAATTAAGAAAAAGTGGACTTTGAGATTTGAGCATTGGTCGGAGGTTTTGAATTGATTGCATAGTTGAAGTGTTTGGTTGTTTGTTGAGAAATTAGACGATGACAAAAATGGATACGTTAAGTGACTATTTAGATAGTGAAATAGAAACAGTGGATGAGGAAATAATGTTTGAGATAATCGAAACAACTATTAGATGGTCAATTTGACTATCTCGTTTTGTCGGTGTATTTCAATTTGTCGAATTAATTTATATCAGCGAAAGAATATTTTATTTCACTGATAATATATTTTTCAACATTTTTCACACATACATCGAAAACACATGTTTTTTTTTAAGTCGGGACGAAAATGGTACTTTATCTCCCTTGGGAAAGAAAGTTTTTCGTCCCTTAAATGATGTTATTTACCCTCCCGAGGGAGAAAAAGTGTCATTCCCCCCCCTTTTTTTGGGAGAAGAAAAGACCTTTATAGCCATAATTTTCATCCCTCGGGAGGAAAAGTTAAAATTGTTAAGCATTACGTCATTCATGGGATTAAAATACTTTATCTCCCTCGGGAGAGAAAGTGTACCTTTCGTACCACTTTTGAGGGTAGAAAAGATGTGTTTTCGATGCATGTATCAGAAAGAGGTCTCTTCTTTCCCGAAAAAGTGGGATGAAAATGTCACTTTTTCGCCCTAGGGAGAAAAAATAACGTTCTATCCTTACTTTTCATCCCTAGGGAGGGAAAATAATCAGAAAAGTATCAGAAAAAGATGTATTTTTCCCCGAAAAGTAGGGTAAAGTTGACTTTTTATCTTTCTAGGGAGGAAAAATATTGTCTATTCTTACTTTCTGTCCCTCGGGAGGAAAAGTAAATTTTCGTTGCATAACGAAAATACTTTCTTCCCTCGGTATAAAAAGTACCACTTTTTTCACACTTTTCAGGAAAGGAAATATGTTTTCGATGTATGGATTAGAATAAGTTATTTTCCTCCCTAGGGAAGAAAATGGCATTTTAAATGCACTTGTAAGAAAAAATATCGTTTTTTAATATTCTTATAGAAATAAATAGAAAATACATGTTCTATTTAATTTAAGTAAACCAAAAATTACAAAATTAACTCCAAATCTTCATAATTTTGAAAAAATCTCAAATTATTCAATTTGAGATTCAAATTCCTTGAAATCCTTAACTCTATTACTCCAAAATATACCCATTTTGATTACTCTTATCATCAACATCTCAGACAAGATTTCCAAAAATAAACATGGCGTAATATTAAACTCAAAAGATTAACTCGAAATATCCCAAAACGAAGGGATTTTTACTTATGAGCAGTTAAAGCCAAGGTACTTTCCAGTTTCCATATGCAGCGGATCTTATCATTAACCCATGTTCGATAATCTATCCCGTTGTATCTCTCATCGATTATCTCTCGGGCAAATATCAAAATATGTCTTAACTTGTGTAAAATGATAATCATTGGAATAATCGAAGTCGAAAAATGGATGATTTTCCAACTCGACAAATTAGCTTGAAAAAAAGAAGGAGATAAAAGAAAAGAACTTTTGCTCTTGAAATAATGACGATCGACGCTAAACTAATACGCCGGCTTGTTATTTAGGATTCTACCTGAGTTTTCTCGATGATACTTGCCGATAACGTCCGACCGCTTTGGCCAGAAGTAATGACCAAGAAATCCACTTCATAAATTGTCCCCGTATCGTTCATTTGCTTATTCGATCATTTGAATAAACAGCTAATTGAACTTTTTGACGGTCATAATGTTCCGCTGGGTGTGGCTCAATTCCAGGTGTCCACTTAAACCTTATTTTTTTTCATTATCAATTTTTTAAATTGTACTTTAAATAAAAAGTTAAAATTTAAATAACTTAAAATTTGTAGTTTTTAATTTAATTATTTAGGAAGTAAAATTTAAAATTTAAGTGAAAATTGTTTCATGTATTTTAAATGAAAAAACATTTTAAATGAAAGTTAAAAATTTAACATTTAAGTTAAAAATGAAAAATTTAAATAAAAAATATTAATTAAAAAATATTTAATTTAAATGAAAATTATTTAATACATTTTAAATCGAAAACTATTTAAAATAAAAATTTACATGTGCAATTTTTAGTAAATCATAAATAAAAAAATATTTTTGACAAAAATGTATAATCTAAACTCAAAATTTTGTTAAATATTAAATTTCAAAAATATTTTCAATGAAAATTAAAAATTCAAATTTCGTATTTAAATTTTTAATAAGAAAATATTTTGAATACAAAATATTAGAAATTACAAAATTAAATTTAAACTGTAATATAAATGAAAAAACAGTAATAGATCAAAATATTTAATTCTAATGCTTGGAAAAAATTGTTAATAATAATAAAATAGTAATGTAAGAGTAATTATAGTAAAATAAATATAACGAAAGCTAATTAACAATTTTTAATCGGAATGAAAATTATTGAATACATTTTAAATTGAAAAATATTTGAAATTAAAATATAAATGAAAAATTTTTAGTAAATTATTAATTAAAAATATCTCCAACAAAAATTTATAATCTAAATTCAAAATTTGTGTTAAATTTTAAATTTCAAAAATATTTTAATGAACATTTAAAATTCAAATTTTCAAATTTAAAATTGTTTATTTAAATTTTAAATAAAACATATGAATTAAATGTTGAATAAAAATTAAAAAATTAAATTTAAAATTTAAAATAAATTAAAAAACAATAATAATGCAAAATGTTTTATTTTGCTACATTGAAAACTTGTAAATAATAATAAAATAGTAGGTAATGTAACAGTAATAATAGTGAAATAAATATAACTAAACTAACAAAACTAAGTAAATTTTAAATTCCAACTGTATTTTTAATGCAAATTTAAAATTCAAATTTCGTAACTTAAGTTTAAATAAAAAATATTTTGAATAAAAATTGCAAAATTAAATTAAAAATGTAAAATAAATGACAAAACATTAATAATTCAAAATGCTTTATTTTACTACATTTTATTTTACTGATAAAATTGGTTTATCAATATGATTACTTATATAGTAATTTTGACTATTTCGGATAGTAAATTGGACTATCCATATTTTGATTATTTTGTTGCATTGCATTTTACATCACAGCCGATTATTGCCATGCCATTTGGAGCGATATAGCTTCGACTTATACTCCGCAAGAGCTAAGAAGCAGATACACGCTACCATTTATCACCCAGAAGACAGAACCACTCTTCCAATTCAACGTCGACTTCTTCGTGCTAAAACTTTGCTTCTGATTTAACAATGTGGGAACATCGTGAACTTGATTATCTCGCAGTCGCCAATATCATACATAAGTGTTACTGATTTCTTTGCCTCTTTTATTTATTCTTTCTTTTTTTTCACTTCGTTTTTACGCCTTTTTGTTATATATATGCCTTGCATTTTTGCTTCCTTTGTTTTTTCGCGAGATTATTATGCGTGATTAATGAGATGCATAGGTAACGAGAGAAACTTTGCGTTTCTTTTGCGTATATGCAATTGCAGATTGTGATGCTTTTAATTTTATGCTGCATTTATTTTTAGTCGAGTTGGATCATTTTATTCAAATGATTTAGCTAATTTATGGTTTTATGATTCATTTTATTAAGTTTATTACAGTTAAATGAATGTATTAGAATTATTAAAGTCATGCAAATGAAGAAGAAATGGAACTATTTAAGAAATTACGTTGAATAATTTCTTTTTTGAAAACCGATTTTTTACCGATTTTTTATAATTTTTACCAATTTTGTTTATTTTTATAAATGTTTATATTGAAAGAAAGTATTTTTTTATATTTATTTATTCAAATAATTAAAGTCATGCAAATGAAGAAGAAATGGAATTATTTAAAAAATTACGTTAAATAATTTCTTTTCTGAAAACCGATTTTTTAACGATTTTGTACCGATTTTTTAACGATTTTTTACCGATTTTTTATAATTTTTATAAATTTTTATATTAAAAGAAAGTATTTTTTTATATTTATTTATTCGAATAATTAATGTCATGAAAATGAAAAAAATGGAATTATTAAGAAAAGAGAAATTAAATCAAATTATGTTTAATTTGTTAAAACCGATTTTTTACTTTTTTTTATTCTTATAAATGTTTATATTATAAAAATATAATATATTAATGTACACTTTTATATTGTAAAAAAAGTTTATTGTTTATATTGAATAAATGTTAATTAACAAATTAAATTAAACAAAAAAAGTATTAATTGCATCCGAGATATTGTATCATAACAGATTTCGAACAAAACTTGATCTTCTTTGCGTAATTCTGTGACTTAACGTTTGGCACACGACGTTCCCCGACGGCCGTTGAGAGGACCGAGTTCCCATATCAAGCATGCAAAGCTTGATGTATCGATGCTTTATGACAGCCCCGGACTTTAGTATACATACCGCCCACCAATGAAAAGGCACACTAATGTCATTCTGTAGTACTAAAGTCACCCCAATAGGCGGATTATATCCCGATACTGACGCATGATCCGTACGTTCCTTCGAGTTTATTTTACGACGAGAACAAAAAAAAATTTGCATTTTACGAACGTATGTTTAACGTAATCACAGATTAATTATCATTCATTGTCTATTAAAAGTAATCATTCATTTGATCCAATGATTGATTTTGTTTAATAACGATTTGATGGAGATTTGATACCATATGTTTATATTTTATATGCTAATAGTAATGGAATTCTAATCAAAATAACCTACATTTATTTTAGGTTCTTTCTTAGTAATATTGGATAATTTGATAATTAATCTATGTCATTTTATCTTCGATTTATTTATTTATTTTTTTTTTTACTTATTTCAAACATTTTTGTTTAAACTAAATGTTTAAACATTTAGTTCAAACTGAAATTTAAATTATCTATTTGTAGTAGTGACATCTATGGTGAATTTTTGGTCTATATAATATTTCGTCTTCTTTTCTCAATGAGAAAGACAAAGATAAACAAAGTTTCATAACAATAACAACGCGAAGTGAGTTTAAGAATACTTTAAAATCACGGAATCTTTGTCTTGCGAATTAAATGAATATAAGAGTTCATTTTAACGATCTGATATTGTTCACCCCTTTTTGCCATGCTTAATAATGTTATCCTTTTCAAAAAATCAATAAATAAATTATATTTTTCAAAAATTATTAAAATAAATTTTTGAAGTGAAATGTTGTTACGCCATTTTGTACAAAATGGCGTAATCACTTTTTCAATTTAAATTATCAATTTGTTGATCCAGCAAAAGTAATAACAGTTATAATTCTAAAATAAATCTGCATGTGTCGATAATAATCATGATTAAAGTATCATCTTTTACAACAATCAACCCATCATCAACGTTACAAACAAAGTGTTTCCGTTGACACGAGAAATATCATAGTTCGTGGCACGAGCTGCGATGAGACGTGCCTAAACAAATATTCTACTTGATCCCGTAGCAGTGACTTTGCTGTTGTCGCCTTAGTGATAATTCACGCGCACAATAATCCCAAGTTAGGTTAGGGTCACCAGCTCCCGTTCGTCGCTGGCGTTGGGTCAGGGGTGCTACGGACACGTGCCAATCTCTATGGGATCGTTTAGAAGGGCGTCAAAATTTCGCCTATCATGAATTCACGTCGCTCCACTAATCAACAATCGGATAACGAAATGCTTCACTTAATTGTAGTGCGAGCAAATTATTTTAAGCGCCCACTCGAGGTACGTAACAAGGCCAAATTAAATAAATATTAACACCAAAAAACAAGATAACATTTCAGCGATATGTATCTTTATTTGTTTCAGATTTATCGAATAATGTAACTCTTGATGTCGGTGATCCTTCAGAATCTATTGTTAGCTTTATAAAAGCTAGGATCAAAGTAACGTAAAACAAAATTGGATTAAAATTAACTTAACCTAAAATTATTTTAGGTTAATTTTTTTTAATTAACAATTGAAAAAATTTTAGGTTAAAAGTCAGTTAAAGGTACATTAACCTGTAAACAAAAGTGATCTAAAGTAAAATTAACCTAAAATTAAGTTGACCTGAAACAAAAATTATCTGAAACAAAATTGACTAAAGCAAAAGTAGCCTAAAACAAACTATCCTAAAAACGTGAAGTAAGATAAAATTGAATTAACCTAAAACTTAATAACTTAAAACAATAATGAACTACAGTAAAAGTAATCTAAAACTAATTAACCTGCAAAAAATAACTATAAATAAATTAACAAAACTGAAATAACTTAAAAAATTAACCTACAAAAAATTAATCTACGACAAATTATTCTGAAAAAATAACCTAAGATTAAATGTATTTTAACCAACTTTAGTTTTGTTAGTTTTAAATAATTGAAAAAGGTTGACATAAAAATGAAGAAAAAAGCAATAATAAAAGTTTTGCATTGAATAACAAATATATAAGCGTAAAACCTAAAATTAGCATTATTTAAGAAGATCGAACGTTGAAGTAGCGCATGATCAGTTTGTTTACAACATTCAGCAGACAACAGTTACTAACAACCGACGTTGTTAGTTACGATTTATCTTTACGGGAGGTGTGAATAATAAGTTATTGTACACCTGGTTGTTGTTCAGTTAGGAGTACGTTGTTGGGGCACGCTGCCAAGCTTTGCGATTTACTAAGAACGATTTATTTATTACAATCTTAACCCGCCTTCTTCTGGTATCTTCATCTCAGAATTGTACACTGAGAAAGTTCGAATACGAAATAGTGCAAAGAAAACGATAAACAAAAAGTAAGAAAGAAGTAACTATAGAAGTGATCATTCCACTTTACGCCTTGCCTTATATATACTCCTTCTTTTCTCTCTCGAATTTCCGTCTAACCTTTAATTAATAAAAACACCGGCCAGGGACTTCGTAAAATAGCCGCAGGCAAATAAATACATAAGTTACGCAAAAAGGTATTCACATTTCATTTCTCATTTTTATATATCGAGGAAAATTGCCGATTTCCTACCGATTTTCTTTTCTCAAGAAAATCGATTTTCGATTTTCGATTGGTACAAAACATTGGACGATCGATTGTTTTATCAAAAAAACGATTTCTTACCGATTTTCTTGAGAAAAGAAAATCGGTAGGAAATCGTTTTTTTCTTTTCGCAAGAAAATCGGTAAGAAATCGTTTTTTTTTTTGTTTGAGAAAACAATCGATCGTCCAATGTTCTGTACCAATCGAAAATCGATTTTCTTGAGAAAAGAAAATCGGTAGGAAATCGGCAAATTTCTTCGATATATAAAATCGGTAAGAAATCGTTTTTTTTTTTTTTGTTTGAGAAAACAATCGATCGTCCAATGTTCTGTACCAATCGAAAATCGAAAATCGATTTTCTTGAGAAAAGAAAATCGGTAGGAAATCGGCAAATTTCTTCGATATATAAAAACGATTTCTTACCGATTTTCTTGAGAAAAGAAAATCGGCAGAAAATCGTTTTTTTCTTTTCTCAAGAAAATCGGTAAGAAATCGTTTTTTTTTTTTGTCGAACTTCAGCAGAAGTGAAATCAGTTGATGTATTAACGATTTACGAGTTCATAAATCCGTTTGGTGATTTATCAGCGGGTAAACCATCCTTAACTAAATCGACTTGTTATAGTTAAAGTTGTTGGGGTAGACTGGAGGGTTGTGCGGTGGTTACCGGTGTGAAATGTTCCCATGGGGGGTCCTGCGCCCCGCGGCGCATCCCTCATGACCAATGCCCGGGCAATATGTTGTTCGTCTTTTATTACGCCATTTGGACATTCCAAATTAAACTTGTCATTTCGTGGCGCAAGAATATAATTGAACATTTTGGAATTGGAGACAAACCTAAAAAACAAAAAAAAAAAAGTTATCTGCAAAAGTGACGCAAAGCAATTTATGCGATAATGTCAAATGAACACCCAAACCATAACCTCTGACACCGCATGGAATATCACAAGATATAATTATGACTCTCGATATTGAATGGATATTCTGAAACATAAACAAAATACAAGCCTTGTTTATTCAAACAATTTTGTAGGTTATTGTTTAGTGTCTATTTTGTGCAATAAGCATTGTGCGTCTTATTTTTGGCTTACGTATATGCAAATAAAGTGAAACACAAAGTTCTAATCATAGAGAGCACAGAGTGCATAAATCTTGAGGCTATGTCATTCGTGTATCACAATTCACGTGATAATAACATCCCAACTGTACAGGCTAAGCTGTTATTTAGGTGGACTTTCGCCTCGGGCTATCGCACTTCTGCCTAAGCTAATGTATAACTGACTATTCATTTTTACGAATCGCTTCACGCAAAAGACGACAAAAGAAATTATCTTAAGAGTATAAATATATATGTACAAGTGTTCAGTTTTATTGAAAAATTGCTTGATTTTAAGCTCAAAATTCCGACAAGATAATTTGTCTGTGATTTCTTTTAAATTGAAACATATTTTTGTACAGAAAAGAAAATTTCTTTTAAGGTTACGTATTATAGATTGCTTTCGCCGAAAGTACTTGGAGAGACATACAAAAATTGATTATTTTTACATTGAGTGTCCCGTGATTTCATTGAAAAGTAAATAAGCTATGATCTATTTAAAAAATTGCCCATTCTCTTAATTCCAGTAAATCTTACATTTTGTATGAAGAAATATTTTTTAAAATGGGACATACTTTTTACTCAATATAAGATTATTTTTACTGAAATCAAAAAAATGGGACACATAAAAATGGGGATATTTTAATGGGTTGTTTTAATAGGACATATTTTTTAAAAATGGGACATTTTTTAAGTGGAACATACAAACAAACATAACAATGTCCCTGATCTATTGAAAAATGTCCCATTTTCTTAATTGCAGTAAAATGTAGCATTTATTAAAATGGGACATACTTTTTACATACTATAAGATACTATTTTAGTGAAATTAGGAAAATTGGACATATTAAAAATGGGACATTTTTAATTGGGACATAATTTTAAAAATGGGACATTTTTACAAGTATTTAGTTTTATTGAAAAATTGCTTGATTTTAAGCTCAAAATTCCGACAAGATAATTTGTCGGTGATTTCTTTTAAATTGAAATATATTTTTGTACAGAAGAGAAAATTTCTTTTAAGGTTATTATTATTAAATACATTGCTTTCGCCAAAAGTACTTGGAGAGACAAAAATTGATCTACACAAGTATAAATACCCGAATAAACATAAGAGAAATATATTTCCGGAAGAACTTTTATCAACTAAAGAATTTTAATAACCCTAACGCGCATGCGCACAATTCATTTGGAGTGTTCGCAAATGCATAATATTTTTTATTAATAAAGGATAGAGAATTTAAGTTATATAAGTGCGTCCTTTATTAACACAAAATATTATTAGTTTCTGAATACATTAATTAAGGCGATACTTTAGTATTGAACATAGTTATAAATAATACATAATTTACATGAATAAAGAAAGTTTTTATGATTCGTAATAATGTTTATGAAATATACGAATTATATAAATAAAAATTGTCATATTTTCAGTTACTTTTGTCAATTTGGAAATAATTAAATTAATAATGTTACTTATTATATTTACACATTTAGTCCAAGTACATAAATACTTATTAATATTGAATACTTTACGATACAGTAATTGAAAATTTCAAAAATATTTTTATTTAATTAATTGTAAGATGAAGTATAAATTAAATATTCAGTTTTACAATTTAAAAAAGTAAAAACAGATTTTACATCGTCAAAAACAATGTTTAATATATTTTATTAAAATAATCTTAGTATATGATCTACTATCATTTCTCCATATTAATATTATTCAAGTTTTCATTCCAGAATGTTTATTGTAATATTTCAAATTTGCTAACTTCTCCTTTCTTGATTCAACTTTCCTTCCGACGGTTCGAGCTGAAACGCTCTGCTCCTAAATCTATAATTTTACTTTGAATTTTCATTATATTTTATAATTAAAATTATCATAATGAAGAACATAAATGTTAGAGAAAGACAATATAAAGTATTTATGGTTTCCATATTTTATTATTTATTTTAGTGTTAAATGTAAATTGGAAATGATAAAAAAATTAGCCAGACTTATTAAGTTCATTTATCATTATTATACACGCAGTAATGTCCACTTGTTTTGAAGCTGCGTGAGAATCTCAAAGTAAACCATATATGAATGGCGGGTGTGTTTGTTTTATGTTAGCGGATCAAATGGGATTTACAGATTTTCGTCCGGCTCCCGAATGCTGCACTAAAGGGCCTTTATCATCCACTATTCCCATGACGAGACAGCTTTGATAGACGAATTGAAATGTTTAGTTAAATCATTTCATATCATTTGTTATTACATCGTTTATTTTTTTCCATTTTCATACAAAAAAATTTCAAAATTTTCAGTTTTTCAAGAAAAAATTTTCCTCACAATTTTAAATTTTCCAAGAAAAATTGTTTCTCAACATTTTCAGTTTTCTCATAATTTTTTTTTCATAATTTTCAGTTTTCCAAAAAAAAAAATAATAAACAAATTTTCAATTTTCCATTTTCATAAAAAAATTTGTTTTTCTCAATTTTTAGTTTTCCAGGAAAAACACTTTTTTCAACATTTTCAGTTTTCCATCATTCTTTTTTTTCACAATTTTCAATTTTCCAAGAAAAACTTGTTTCTCAACATTTTCAATTTTCTAAGAAAAACTTGTTTCTCAACATTTTCAATTTTCCAACAATTTTTTTCAAAATTTTTTCAAAGTTTTCCAAACAAAATTATTAAACAAATTTTCAATTTTCCATTTTCATTAGAAAAAAATTTGTTTTCATATTTTTTAGTTTTCCAGGAAAAACACTTTTTTCAACATTTTCAGTTTTCCATCATTCTTTTTTTTTCACAATTTTCAATTTTCCAAGGAAAAATTGTTTCTCAACATTTTCAATTTTCCAACAATTTTTTTCAAAATTTTTTCAAAGTTTTCCAAAAAAAATTATTAAACAAATTTTCAATTTTTCATTTTCATTAGAAAAAATTTGTTTTCATATTTTTCAGTTTTCCAAAAAAGAAAATATTTGTTCCAACATTTTTACTTTTCCCAAAAAGTAGTTTCTTCAAATTTTAGAAAAAAAATTATTTTTATTCCAATTATAAATACTTTTGCTTGACTTATGTTCAAATGTTAATGAAAAGTTAAATTGAATTGACATCGTTGGAATATCTAATGAATTGCACGAATTTATTATCGCCGAATTGCAAGGGTGTCCAAAAGGCGTTCAACCATTCGTAACGTTTGGTCATCTTGTTCCTTTTTTTTGACTGTGCTGCATTTAATTAGACGAAACAAAAAAGGACGAAAATTAAGCATCGTAACGGACAGCAAATTTTAAAGCGGTCATCACTGTTTTCGCGGTCACGAAGGCCAGGTGGCAGTTACTCATTGCAAACGCACTAATCAGCCAAATTTGCGCGCTTTTGAAATAACAATTTTGGTTCACACATAATTTTAAATTATTTAAACAAATACATTTTTAAAAAATTGTTCAAAAATTGCTATATTTAACCGCTAATTTTGACTAACCCAATTTTTAAAATCCCAAAAGCAAAACGTTTCTAAAAATATGCAGGAAAAATAATAATATTTTGAATATTAATTTTGTTATATTTGAAAAGTATTTTTTTATTTTGAAAAATTGCAACAAAAAATGTAAAAAATTTTATTTCAGGTAATAATGATATTTTAAAGCTTAACGTTTCTTGTCTATATTAATTAACGTCTATATTCAACCCTGTTTTGGGTTCTTATAAATTTACATAAGATTGCGAGATTATATATGGCGTGTATATAATGTCGTAAGAAATGATACACAGGAAACAGATGCTCGGTCAAAGAATTCGGTTTTTTTTTGGCCCGACGATTATGAAGAGATTAAAATATGTGGAACGTTCAAAACGTCTTACGTGTCGCATAGCAGGGCACACCTTACCATTTATGATAACTGTTTGATCTGAAAGATTAACATCCCCTCAATTGTGCAGGCAAAAAAGCAAACTGTTCGAGAGTTTGAGTCAGCTTGATTCCACATTTTGCAAAGTGTTTATAGTCAATTATTATATCGATTTCGTACTTAAGACTTTATCGATCTTATTTTTTGCAATATAAACTGATTTGACGGAAATATACAGGTTTAACAGAATCAATATTGAAAACGCATTTAAATTAACAAGAAATATGTTATTTTTGGATTTAGAAGGAAAAATTAACCTTAAAAACTCATTTTGAGATAATTTTCATGATTATTGATCATATTTTCCTTATTTGTCATTTTTTGAAAAATTATAAAGAGACACGGTAGTGTTTCTGGGCAAGTACAAAAAAAACGATCTTTTTTATCTTAAAGAAAAAATATCGGAAACGCATTTAAATTAACAAGAAATATGTTATTTTAGGATTCAGTAGACGAAATTAACCTTAAAAATGAATTTTAAAATAATTTTGGTTATTAGTAGCCATTTTTACCTATCTGCCATTTTTTGAAACATTGTTATCTTAAGGGAAAAATTCTCTATTTAAAAACACATTATACATTGAAATAATAGTATTTTCATTCTAAGTGTAATTTGGAGGTTAGAAATTGCCGAATTTATAACCTCGAATTTCCCTTACGTTATTAGAAAGGAGCCGAAACAATTAAGGTATTTTCATACGTGTTAAGATTTGATAAGCATGTGTGCAGGAAGTCAAACTATCATTGAAGGGCGGTTGACTTAGGGGTTTGGTGGGATGCTGGTTATTTAATCTTTAATCCCAATACTCGAGGGTGACTTTGTCACTGATACTCTACTTCCCGTGACAGCTTACAAATCCTGTCACCCTTCATTGTGCGCTTTTTGGCCACGCGGAGAGGGACTCGTTATATAATCATTTCGGTTATCGGCTCAAATTTATTTCTACTTTCTTATATATTTCATTTTATAGACCCCAAGAATAGTAGTAAAAGTTTACGATAAAGTTTTGGGGAGTCGCCATATTTAAAAGTAAAAAGTTTAAAAAATAACCTTCAAAAATTATCTTAACCTCATTTGTTTACAAACAATGTGATGGAAGGTTAAAAGACAAAAACAAAAACATATTTACAAAACAGCAGTAAGTATTATTTTTTTATTCAATATTTATTACTGTTTACAAGAATTTACAACACTTTGGCTCCTGTTATTGCATCTTTGTTTTTCATTTTAGATAAAAAAAGACACTAAACGTACGTTTAATTAAATTAATATCTTTATCAATGTATTATACGAGAATATGTTAGATATACATAAGAACTGTAATATGTTCTTAATAAAAGAGGTTATCCAATATTAAAGTACACTATGAATAATGACGAATACAAAAGAAAGGGAATACAATAGCGTTCATTTGTTATTTTAAGGCACATTTTAATGTATACAATAGCAGTAGAGGGGGTTTAAATTAGCAAACGCGTGGCATTGTGAAAAGAGAAACGTAAAAGTACATTTAAGGACCATCTTTTCTTCTTTTTTTATTCCTCTCGAGCGACGAAAGACCAACGAAGAACTTTGTTTAATGCGTGCTCACACGCATTTGCGACAATTTATTCACGATCAGAGTTAGCGATTGAAGAGGGCGTTCGAGTGTCGCGGCATAAAAGTATTGCTTTTGCACAATAGTCCGGGCACGAACTAAAACCCTCTATCGTCATTCTGTGATAAGTGTGTGCGGCGAGGACTGTTTGTTGCCACTTTACTTACAGTTCGGTAGTCACGACCGCATTTAATAGACAGACAAACCACGAACGAACTGCATCAACGAGATCTCGGGGGTTCAGTCGAATAAATAGTACTTCGTCATGACGCCTTTGACAACATAACCTGGTATGGTTTATTGTTACGCGACATGGGAAATGAACATCCCAAAAGGTCCCGTTTCATCAAAAGACGATAATAAGACGAAAATGAGACAACACGACAAATCAAGTGAAGCCAAATTGAACAGTCACTTTTTATAATTGATGTGCGACATAAATGGAATTTTGACGATTTTGAGATAAACCAAATAGATCGATTGAATTAGAGAGTGGAGGATATTTGGAAATAATCAATTGATGTTTCGACATTAATCGCCATTGGAGTTATTTAAACATTGATTTGGGGACATAAATTGTAGTCATCTGAAAAAGTGTGTATGCAGTATTGTTCAAGAAGGAGGATTGCATTTCATCATGGACATGTTTGGACGAATTTAACCTGAAATTGAGGTTAAGTATATTGGATTGTTAAATCAAAGTGGGTTTAAAATTTTAAAATTTAGTTCAATAAAATGAATTCAATTTATATTAAAATTAAAAGTGGATTAAAAAGTAATAAAAATTAATTTTGGAGAAATAATTTGTTTGAATAAAAAATGCTTATTCATTTTTCTATGAATAATTTTAGTATGAAAATGAATGCAATTAAATTTAAATTTATTTTGTAATATATAATTGAAAATTGTTCGACGCATTTCAAATAGTTGATATTAGACTGAAATATACGAGTGGTTTTATATTATCATATACACAAGGAAGATCATGTTTAGTAATAGATAATAACCGTATTGGGGTAAACAGGTGGGCTGGCCAGTAGATATGAAATGTTTCGTAAAAAATTTTTATACGTATTTGAGATACAAAGATAGTTATTTCGCATTTACACCGGAGTACTCAATATTATAAGAAAGTAGAAGGAAGAAGGAACTAAACTATGTGCCAGCGGCCAAAGGTATATCAGTTTAATCTCACGATGCCATCGTACTACACTTTTTGCATTATTTCAACACCTTGGAACAGAAACTGGTAATATAAAATCACAAGTATATCGCAGTTTAAGGATTTATTACCGGCATAATATTATAATGCGCATTAAATATAACTTCTACGCTACAAAAATTTTGAAATCACTTGAAATAATGTTGATAAATTATTTGATTTCATTTGCAAAATAATGTCAAATTTGTTCATACCAAAAACAAAAAATTCCCCCGAAATTAACCAACTTAAATTTCCATCACAAAATTGTAAATTCATGATTTTCAAGCCGGCACATGTAACTTGAACATTTTTAAAGTGATCGTAATTACCATACTTTAATATTTGATCTGCGTGAAATTTGCAAAATGTTGCAAACAGAGTAAGTACATAAAAAGGGTTAAAAATTTGCAAGGGATCGTTATAGCATTTGAACCGGTTTAATACAGTACATTACGACGGCGCGTGCCAAGTAAAACGAAGTTAGTTGTCCGCTTGGTGAATATGGGCGGGGCAAACGTCAGATGATGGATGTATAAATTTGGAATAACCCCTTTAGAGCGCTGTAAAAAATACTATGTTTCCGAATTACGAAAAAGCCGAAAGAGAACAACAAAAATCTCCACTTCGATTTTAAACTTTTGTATGAGAAACTTTTTCCCATGTCAAGCATTTCAATTACATTAAAAAAAAAACATATTCCAGTCACGTGGATCATTAATCATCAAGTTTGTCTTTTATTTGATGTATTTTATAGACTTTTAAATTGGGATTTTAAATTTGATTGTACATTTTTAGAAGTTTTAGAGGCATTTTTTTTGTTTTCTTTTGGTCATTTTAGAATTAAAACAGTAATATCAGAAAGATTCTCATGGGTATCAAGTGCGATTTGACATCGTCGTCGTTGCATCTATTGAAATCATAAAAAAGGGGCGTGTGATGAGTGCATGCGTTAGTATATCAATGCGACTCTTGTCAGTGAAGTTTTTGCCTTTTGTTTGCAAGCTATTGAATCAAAATTAAAAGCCGGTTATAAACGTATATCACAAAAGTTCACAAAATGTTCTAACTATTATTATTAAACATTTTGCAATCAAACAAATGTAAAAATGTAAAAATGTAAAAATGTAAAAATGTAAAAATGTAAAAATGTAAAAATGTAAAAATGTAAAAATGTAAAAATGTAAAAATGTAAAAATGTAAAAATGTAAAAATGTAAAAATGTAAAAATATAAAAATGTAAAAATGCAAATTCACAGTATTAATACTTTTTTTGCAACAAATATATTATCGGAATATTTTTATAATAGTTGTAAAACAAGTTTAGCGTTTTTCATATTGAAATAGAGGAAAATAGGTTCACGAGATAGTCCCTCTCTATATATAGAAGTTGAGCGCGATGTTATCGGCAAATCGATTTCAAGCATAAAGCTTCTTCAATTTAGATAAACTCCCACATCCGGTATGCGTCTTAGGTCTTTACGAGGCGCAGACCTTCGGGCTCCAAAATCATTGCCCCGAGAATAAAATGATACTAACAAATTGATGAATTCTTAAATAAGTAACCTGATCCATGACAACCCTTTTTTTTATGCGATTTCAAAACTTTCGAATGGGGATTGGCTCATGTGAATGCTTTTATATTGCGCGCAGAAAAAAGAATTGACATTTCCACGAACATTTCAATTGTACTCGTGTCATTATGGCTTATGATTTATAACTTCATTTATATTGTGCATCAAGTAATCTTATGTGGCTTTATGTGTAATATGAATGCGGTATAGTTTTTTAAATATATATATATATATATATGGGGCATTCTACGCCAAGACGACCAAAAATAAAAAGCGATGTTTTTTTGAAACATGAATGTTTCAACAAATTATAAATTGAAAATTATAAATCGCAGAATGGAAAGCTAAATAGGTGTCTTAAAGATTAAAACAGAACTTTTTTAACAAAAATATTAGACATTTTTTCATCCCATTTTTAAAAATTTTTTTTTATAAACAATATCAAAAAATATATTTAAGTATGATAGTCTCAATCAATTTGCTTCAAAATTTTCTGAGATCATTTGTAAGAAGTGTTATAAACTGATATAAATGCAATATATGACGTTTTGAACGATGTGAATTTTGAACCAAATCGATTGAGATTATCATACTTTAATATTATTTTTTATATTGTTTATAATAAAAAACTAAGAAAAAATGGGATGAAAAAAATTTCTTATATTTTTGTTAAAAAAGTTCTCTTTTTGCATAATAATTTTGCTATTCAACTTTTTTTTGTGCGATTTTTTTTTTCGAATTATATTTTGTTGAAATATTCACGTTTTTGATTTTGCCTTTTTCAAATAATCGATTTATGTAGATAATAATCGAATTGAAAAATTAACGAAAATAGCATAATTATTATTGTTTTTAGGTGTACTTTTATATAATACAATTTCAGAAGGTTTTAGAAACACCACTTTTTATTTTGAGGTGTTTTTTAAAGAAATTGTTTTACTATTGTTTAGTTATTTAAAGTTAAATTAGACAATTCACAAATGCTTTAAGCATGTATACAAAAAAGTTAAAATTTAGTTTTTTAAGTTGAATTTAAAATAAAATATAAATTAAAATTTATTTATAGTATGAATGCAGTATAGTTTTTTAAAAAATATACATGGAAAAAAGAAATCTCATAGTTTGATAATTTTTAAAGATTTTTATTTTAAAAGATAAATGAAAAAAGGTAAGTAATGTAAGTAATGAAAATGATTTAGTTTAGTTAGGAAAAGTAATTAATTAATTTATGAAATTTATTATTAATTTATTATTTAACTTGTGAAAATAATTATTTTTCCTTTAATTTAATCGTTGTTTTAAATTTTGTAAAAATCTTGTAAAAGAAAGTTTTTTTTTAATTATAATAATAAAATTTAAAATATAAGAACCTATAACAACACAAAATTAATTAAAAAATGCTGACAAAAGTATTAATAATTATAATCAATAATAAAAATAAAAAAGTACAAAAATGTTTGCCAAATTTTGTATTTGAATATTTCTCTTTTGCAATACTTAATTTTACTTTACTTTATGAAAAAGTAAGAAAAAAAATAAAATTATTTAAATGTACAAACTACACTGTTAAGTTAAACTAATCAAATCTTCAGCCAGTTAACTGCGATACATCAGATCAAATCTTAATTAAACAACGTTTTTACCGTTTTTTTCCTAAATCCCGACACTTAACTTTTTTAAATGAAAATAATGAATTTCCTCGAATTAATTATTTTCACTTAAAAAAGAAGTATCCATCAACTTGATTCGAATCATTTTTTTATTTAAATTAATATTATTTATTAATTAAAATAAACTAAAATAACCAAAAATTAATTAAACAATAAAAAGGAATAAAATATTATAACATATATAATAATATTAATTAATATTAATTTTATATATTATATATATAAAATAAATCATTTAATCATTTACAAACAGTCATTTTTGTAGAAATTAATTTTCCATTTGCCTTCCAAACATAACCTAAAAAAATAAAAAAGAAAAAAGAAAAAAAAATCATTAAATTAGAAATTAGTTAATGATTAAGCATAAATTTGCAATGTATTTCCATGTAATGCAAGAATGATTACCGCGATGACTGTAAAGCTAAACTTAGATCGCGTTATCTGCGGCGAGAGTGAACGATCGTCTTTTGGTTTGGGCTAACGTACTACCGGTCTTGGCTTCTCGACTGCAAAACCGGAAATTATGTTCTCGGGTCTCCATCTCCGGTGTTGCGCCCAAGTTGGCGTCTCAGAAATTTCGTTCTGCCGAAACTCCCGGGCGAAGAGGCCAAAACTCCGATTTTGGCCTTCTCACAGTTTGCAAGCCAAGATGGCGCGCAATCGAAAGAGACATCCCGGCCGAAGTTATTCAAACTCGGCAACACACAACTAGAACTTCTGTTCGTAATAATAATGTCGCCGTGAAACTGCTACTTTCGTAGATAACACAAATCCCAATACAAGATGCCTCGACTCTCAACAATTCTCGCGCAAGCTTGCACACTCGTATGAACAAAATATATTTTTAAATATATATATAACTTCTTGCGGTTTCTCTATAGCAACACGAAAAATATATTGTGAATATATTTTTAATATATTCTTAATATATTCTAGATATATTTTCTATATATTCTTAATATATTCTTAATACATTCTCAATATATTCATGATATATTGCCAAAAATAAATTAGGAGCATTTTTTAAATATATCAAAAAAATATTATGAATATATTGAGAATATGTTAAAAACATATTAAGAATCTCTTAAGAATGTATGTTATGATTATATTAAGAATATAATTTTCGTTTTGCTAAGGTTAACATATATGTTAAATATGTTGAATATGTTAAATATGTTAAATATGTTGAATATGTTAAATATGTTAAATATGTTAAATATTTTAATTATGTTAAATATGTTAAATATGTTAAATATGTTGAATATGTTAAATATGTTAAATATGTTAAATTTGTTAAATATGTTAAATATGTTGAATATGTTAAATATGTTGAATATGTTAAATATGTTAAATATGTTAAATATGTTAAGTATGTTATATACAGAGATGGGCAAGCTCATTACTCAATTAAACAATATATTTAATAATTATTAAAAATAATATAATCAAGTAGTAAAAAATTGCATATTTATCTTTATCTATTCAACTAGAAATGGAGGTACCATAGTTATTATTAGTAAAAAAAGTGAAAAATATGCATTTTAATTCAGTAATTGAAAAGTAATTGAATTTTTAATTAACCATTACTTTTGTCAACAAAATTAAATTATAAATTCATACTTAGCACAAGAAAGATCATAAATAGAATTATTTGTTTATATGACTCTACAACTTGCCAAATAACAACAAAGTTTTCAATTATTTTTAAAATGTATAATATTTTTCCAATTTTTAAAATTTTATATAAGTAATTGGGTAATTATTTTTGCCCATCTCTGGTTATATATCTTAAATATGTTAAATATTTTAAGTATGTTAAATATGTTAAATGTGTTAAATATGTGAAATATGTTAAAAACAAGTTAAATATAAAGGAAATATAATTTTCATATTTAACATATATGTTCCATGTATTTCTGCATGTATTTGTATATATATTTGTAAATATATTTTTGAAAAATATATGTAAATATATATGTAAAATATCACTCAGAATCTGAGATTAATTATATCAGCAAAATAATTTAATTTTCATAAATTTTCACATTTTTCTTGAAACTTCGATTTTTTCATGAATTTTAACATTAATGTTAAAATTCGATGTTTTATTGAAAATTTTCAATAAAACGTCGATTTTTTCGTACATTTTCATGAATTTTCGATTTGTTAAATATTTTCAATATTTTTCATGAAATTTCATTTTTCCCAATAACTTTCGTTATTCTTCGTAATTTTCACATTTTCGACGGAATTTTAATTTTTACCATAAACTTCGGATTTTTACGAATTTTCGATTTTTTCGTAAATTTTAACATTTTTCATGAAATATCGGTTATTTCGTAAATATTCACGAATTCCTGATTTTTTCATAAATTTTCACGCATTTTCATTTTTTCACGATTTTAAACATTTTTTAAGAAATGTCACATTTTTCATTAAATTTCGTAAAATCGATTTTTTAAAGATTTTCAACGTTTTTCAGGAAATTTCAATTTTTGTATCAAATTTCGTAATTTTTCGGAAATTTTCACATGTTCAACGGAATTTCGATTTTTTCATAAATTTGCACATTTTTGACGAAATTTTGTTTTTTCTTGAGAAATCACTGTAAAAATGGGTTTTGATTTATTTTCTTAAATTCAGTAAAATATTCTTACATTCAGTATAAAATGTTCTTAAATTAAGTTTAAGTTATCTTAATTAAGAACATTTTACACTGAATTTCAGAATATTTTATACTGAATTTAAGAAAATGGGACAATCATTTTTTACAGTGATTTCCCTCAATTTTTCATTTTGTATGAGCAACTAAACGTTTTAGTTGAATGAACAATAAGACGATAAAATAAGTAATAATTAACAATTTTGAAAGGATTTTTTAATGTTTTCACCCGGAAATATTATCAGATGTATTTGACGCTACTTTCTGCTTAATTCAAGTAAAATCTACTTGATTCAACTTCGTATTTTTTTAGCGTAGCTCGTATTTTATCCTTTTTTCGAGCTTTTTTTCCTGTAAAATACTAAATGAAATATCGTCGATGTCGACATAGTAGCTGCGGGATCCGATAAGATTCAAATTCTAACATATGATTCGCGCGGAGACGCCATACATCTTAGCAATGGAACGGAAAACAAGGTTTGCGCCATTATTCGTAAAAAGATGTAGTAGAAGAAGAAGCAGAAGGAAGAAGGAAATGAAGAAGCTGGGAGAAGGCAAGTGTGTTGCTTATTTGTTGCTTAATGCTGAACAGGTGAATTTGCGACTTGGAGTTTATTGCTTCGGGAAAAAGCTTTGCTAAAAAAAAGATGGACAGAATTATGTGAGGGAATATGTAATGGAGTTTTAAAATGTTGAAGGAAATGTTTAAGAAAAAAAAGAGGATAAGTTAATTGATATAAAATGGATGGGAAAGTAAATTAATAAACCTAAAATTTAATATGGGTTTTGTTGGTTTGTTAGTTTAAGACAAGTGAGGAAGTACGTAAGTAACTGCGAATGAAGTTAAGTAACTTAAATAGCGAAATAAAGTTAGCAATGTATATGTGTGGAATCATATTTAATGTAAGGTTTAAGTCGGGAAATATAATTGTAGTTGTAAATCTACATTTTAACTTGATTAGTAAATTTGGTAAGTATTTCAAAGTTAATTTGGTTAGTTTTATTGGTTAGTTAGTTAGGTTTTTTTAGTTTTTTTTATTTAGTTCGTTAATTTAGTTAGTTAGTTTATTAGTTAGTTTAGATAGTTCTGTTAAGTTTGTTAATTTAGTTAGGTTAGTTAGTTTAGTTAGTTAGTTAATTTAGTGAGGTTAGTCAATTTAGGTAGTTTTGTTAGTTTAGTTACTTTAGTTAATTAGTATAATTAGTTTAGTTAGTTAGTCTCATCAGTTAGTTTCGTTACTTTTTTTGTGCCAGGTAGTTTAGTTGATTACTTATTTAGTGAGTTTCTTTATTTAGTTGTTTTAATTAGTTAGTTCAGTTAGTTATTTTAGTGTGTGAGTTTAGTCGCTTTAGTCAATTTAATTAGTTTAATTCGGTTAGTTAATTTAATTAGTTTAGGTAGATAATTTAGTAAGTTAGTTCAATTACTTAGTTAACTAGTTAATTTAAATATTTTAGTTCAATTAGTTAATTTACTAGTTACCTTAAATAGTTTAGTTAGGTTAGTTAGTTTGATTAGATTAGTTAGTTTACTAATTAGCTTAAATAGTTTAGTGACGTTAGTTATTTTAATTAAATTAGTTAGTTTGTTTAGTTTAATTAAATTAATTAGTTTACTAGTTAGCTTAAACAATTTAGTTAGGTTACTTACTTTATTTAGATTAGTTAGTTTAGTAAGTTTATTCAGTTTAATTAGATTAGTTAGTTAACTAATTAGTTTAATTAGTTTGATTAGTTATGTCAGTTATGTTAGTTTTGTTATTTCATTCAGTTTAATTAGGTTAGTTCTTTTAATAAGCTTAGTTAATTTTGTTAATTAGTTTTATTAGTTATTTAGTTTAATCAGTTAGCTTACTTAGTTAATTTAGTTAGCTACTTTTATTAGTCAGTTTAAATAGTTTAGTTAACTTAGTTAATTTAAATAGTTATATTAGCTAATTACTTAATTTAGTTAATTTAATAAAATACTTTAATTAGTTAATTTACTAGTTATTTTAGTTCTTTTAGGTTGGTTAGTTTACTTAGTTAAGTTAGGTTATTTAATTCAATTAGTCAGCTTAGTTATTGAGTTGCGTTAGTTACTTCATTTAGTTATACTTTATTTAATTACATTAATTTGTTACTTTAATTCCATACTCTAATCAGTGTTTTTAGTTATTTACTCAAATTATAATTACTTCACTCAGTAACTTTACTTAACTGATTATTTTATTGCTTAATTAACGTATGTTCTTCACTACCCTAACTATTTAACTAAAATCCCTAACTACCATTTCATTAAATCAACATATTACCTAAACTTAATTCAAAAACAAAATTCCAGCCGATTTCTCAATCTCCTAACTATACCCTAACACCAAATCCATCCAAACCCAAACCATCAAAAATAACCCCCCCCACA
>JABFPJ010001776.1:0-23148 GCA_022817425.1 Gryon sp. ZL-2020 | reverse complement strand
TGAGCTAGTTATTTTTCAAGAGATATGAGCGTTCTATAGTTAAAAAGTAACGTCAATAATGCTTTTTTAACAATTATTTTTATAAAAGACCATTGTTATTTTAAAAAAATACTGCACTGAGAAAAAATAAATAATAGAATTTATTATATTTAATAGCATATGTGTTGAATTATTATGAAATATAATAATACTTGGGATAATTCATAACTATTTTCAGTATATTTTATAAATCATAAATAAAGCACAAATGCTAAAAATACAACTGTTTTTTTCAGTGCATTGTTAAAATAATATCGATTCAACGTTAACAACCCGTACGAAAAAATATATATCAAAATGTATATTGAAACTTTTTGCTGCTAAAATATATTTAAAAATGTATTTCGATAATATTTTTATATATATAAATATATTTTTACTTATATATTGAAATATATATTAAATATATAACTTTTTATCGAAAAAATATGTGCATATATTTTTGCATATTATAATTGAAGTAATATGAATAAGGTAAATGTCCGAGTTTGTGTTAGTTACAGAGTAATGTTTATTTTACACACCAAATGTTGGATTTCAAATTCAAAAAATAATTTAGAAAATGGTTTAAATGATAAAATGAACAATAAGTTATAAAAAAACGATCTTTACATTGCAATTTTTTAAAAAATAATTAATAAATCATATGAAGCCTGTTAATATACCCATTTGTATTATATTGGCAAGGTGTTCTGTTAACTGTGATTATTACTATTTTACATTGTGTTTTTTAATACTTTATCCATAATACAATATTAATCAAACATAAATTATATTATACAATTCTTTTTGCTACTGACTTTTTATTGAAAATAAGGAATGCAGCTTAAAAATGGTATATTCGCCACTGAAGTTATATGAAATATTCGTACTTGATATTCTTTGCGTCGAGTATAAGTTTAATACATAAATATTTTTCGATACTAATATGTATTTTTATATGAAAAATTGTTCACAAATTTATAAAATACCGATTTTGATACATTTTTCTTTATATTTACATTCTAATACATGGAAATGTTTGAAAACTAATAAAAACTGAGACTATAACACAAAATATCTGCTTATTGAATTCAATAACTTGTCTAATTAACCAACAATTGTACATCGAAATAATTTATAAAATTTAACAGTATTTCAATATGTGTATGATATTCAATGAACCTTTTAAATAAGAGTTTTCATATTTATTTAATAATATTAATTAAAAAATTTAATTAATATAACTGTCAATGTTGATCCAGTATTATTCCAACTATTCTTCTCTTAGAATATTTTTTTTGTTAACTATTTTCATTTTGTTTTTTTTTTTTTTAATAAATATTTATATTTATTTTCCTTTGTATATAACTTAACTTGTTTTTTCAAGTAAAAATAAAAAATCAGTGTTTTATTTTATTCATATTACAAGTAATCGAAAGATTGTTTTTATTAATACTAAAGTTACTATTTGTATTCTTCAATTAGCAATAACAATTTTTATTTAAAATAAATATCTGAAATAAAAATGCATTAAATTATTGCACACATTTTATGACAGCATAATATTTACATGATTCTTAATGCATAAATAGTAGTACACGAGCTTTCGAGTATACTTTTGATAATTCAAACTTTTGCTCCAGTTTGTTTTTGTCGTACTTATTGTGTTAACTATTGATTTTTATTCTTTTTTTTCTTTCTTCTGTCTTCCTCTTTTCACATATAAATTTAATACATTTTATGTTGATAAATGGAAACAAACGCGTTTATGCGAACTGTCATACATGTACAGCTTATTATAAGCTTGACGGAAATACAGTTTCAAAATATCAGTTGATGTTTATAGATTGATGTTTTGGAAATTGCAGTTTGACGATATGTTTTTTTTTCTTTTTTTAGCGAATAATTTATTCAGTTACACGTGTAAATTTTGTTATCCAACTTAAAGTTACATTAATAGTTAATCATTCAATAAAAACTCAATTTTCGTTTCTTTAAACGTATTAATATATCTTTGAAAAAAAATCATTTTAAATATTAATATTTAAATGAATGTCTTTTTATGAATCTTGATCTCAAGATTATGTTAATTTTATAACAAGTTAATGTAATTCATCCTGAAAATGTTTAATGTTCATAAAGATTAATTTTAAATAAAGGCTTGTGCGTTACGCGAACATTCAAAGAGACTGTGTCATCAAAGCTGCGAAATATGTGCTATATTTAATAACAAAGTTACAACAAATAATTTCCTAGAAATTTGCATTCATTTATGAAATATTTTATTCATTTATGACTACTTATGATTTATTATTTGTATTAGTAATTTGCTTTTAATTTTATTAGTTTTTTAATTTAATTAGTTATTTTTATTTAGTATTTATTATAATTATTTTTTTAATATTATGCAAATATAAGAATATTTCTATTACATTGTAATTTAAAATATTATTTATAAAAATATTCAATATTATCTGCGAAAGTAGAGTGATATACATATATTTATAATTTTTTTTAAATTTACACTTTATAAACGTTATCTGTTTTATTGAAAATCCATTTTTGTAACATGTTACAATGAAAGATATGTTACAAATTCATTGAAATCTCATGAAAAGGAATTTCAAAGCAAAAATATTTTATGCAAATCTACTTTATTGAAATATTTTAATACAAATTAGTAGAAACAATTTCAGACGACAAACGAAGGAAGAAAAACTTTCGTTCAGAAAATAAACATAAAAATGACAAATTAAAATAACATAAGTTGGAATGCTCATCAAAGATATATTATTATTCGACTGTTTATGTAAAATAAAGCAAATGAAATATTGACAGGTACAAAAAATATATATAAAAAAGAAGAAAAAGCGGTTCAAAAATAAATCGAAGCCTTATAACGTCAATAACTTATTATCCGCAATTTTTTAGAGCTAAACAGAAAATATTATAATTATTGAATAATTATAATAATAGTTCTTAACAGTATAATATAAAAGTAAACTATTATTGATTCCTTCTAAAAAAGCTATTTTATTTTTATACTAATTTCTTTCGTGATTAACATTATTCATTTGATAACTGTGTTGCTGTGTATGTTTTTCATGTACAGTGAAATATTAATCAATAATTATGAATTAATTTACAATCAAACTACAATGTAGGTAAATGTTTAAAAAGAAGTATCGGCTTTTTTTGTTGTTATTAAACGCAATAAAAAGTTTTTAACTTTATTTTTACAAAATACATAAGATTCAAAATGCCAAAAAAGCTGATTAAAATTGAAATATTACATTTTAAAATATTAATTTTACTCCATGTGCACTATTTGATTCAGTTGAATTTGATACCGATTTGCACTTGACTCATAAAAATTGTCTCCATGCGTTCTAAAGCAATGATGTTGATCAAACTGGAACAAACGTTAATCAAAGTCAAACGTAAAGCCACGGCTTTCATTATTTGTATCATTAATGAGATTTCGTGTGTTTTCATCGGGCAAAATCTCGAAAATTGATTTCTCCCACCCGGGATGGACCCAGTCCCCTCCTTGCTGCCGTCAACATTGAAATCAATCGAAAATAAATGTCAAAACGATAAAATCAAACGTCATAATTCAAATGAATCGCAGTCTGCCCCAACACGAAAACTACTACTGAACAATAAGTGTTGGTCACACTATTGGCGTATGCGAAAGGGGGCAGAACTACTTTGCGACCAAAAAACAATCAAGCCCTGGAATCAATACAAAAGCTCCTTCTTTAGCGAAAAATCCAAAATTAAAAATCCCCTTTTTTCGAAAGTAACTTAATCAAATCAGTAAAACATAATAGAAATAAAGAAAAAGAATTAAAAGAAGAAAAATAAAAAAGAAAGATACAAAAATCCGGCCAAAGTGACGTATTTTGAAAAACGTCAACGTTCACTCACATCTCCAAAATTCCTGGACACCTTTTTATTCTCTGTTCTTTTTCTGACTTTATTGCTCTCTTTCTCTTTCCTTTTATCTTTATCCTCTATCTTTCTCTGCGTGTCTCGTTAGCTCTATCTCTCTCTAGTTGTCTCACGGTCGAGAATTTTTATCGCAACCCGCACATCGTTTTCCCAATTGATCACATTACGTACGGTCAAACTCGCGAGGGCCAATAATGCGCATGCAATTTTGACGGGTTGTTTTTGATATTGAAGCTCTTGCAAAAAGTCGCGAGGCGCAATCACGTTTTAGAATGGCATTTCTGCGAGTACGAAACGACAATGACGTTCCGCGACAAGCTCGAACGTTCTGTCTCCGAATGCAAGAGAGAAACAAACGTGAAACCAAGACGAAGAGAGCTTGAAAGAGAAAGAGAGAGAGAACTCGCGCATGACACCCCACGGCGTCTTGTGACGTAGGCGGCGCGCGCCATTTTTAGACCTCTGCGCGCGGCCTTTTCTATCCGCGTCAATCGTGCGCGTGGTATCCGCCAAAAAGCTTCAGCCGACCGTTTTAAATTATAAATGTTCGCAACTTGCGCCTTCAAAAATGCAACGACTTTTTCTAAAGTCTTATCACAATGCCTCTGTGTCCACACTAGACGATAATTGGCCCATTTTTTTTCTTTTTTTGCTTTTTCTTGTTAAGTCTTCACCTGAGTTAATGAAAGAGATTTTTTTGTCTAAGATTTACGAAATCGAAAAGAATAGCGACTACCAAGTTTTCCCGCCATTCTTTACGGAGAATGAGACACAAAAATGTTAACAAAAAATTTATAAAACTTTTTTGTGTTTTTTTATGTTTAAAAAAAATTGCTTTAAGTCGTAAATTTTTCTAATTTAGTTGTAAAGTTTGATATATATAATAAATTCATGCATTTAGTCTTTTTCCTTCTAAAACAGACTACTTTATTTCTATGTATATACTTAAGAAAAGGTAACCCACTTTTTTTTGCTTGAATTATTACAAAATTGTAATGAAATATTAAACAAGCGTTTGTGCAAATGCATCTATACTTATTAAATATTTAAATATAACAATTAATATCAAAAATAATCGAAGAAATACGAAAATTTGTTGTGAATGCAGAGATCAATCACCCTACATTTTGAATGTAGGGTGATTGCACCAGTGAATGGCCTTTTAAGACAAAAATAGATTTTTATCTAATATATAACAAATAAAATGATGACAAAAATAGTTCTAATAATTGAAAATAGAATCTTCATATATCGTTGATTTTAAATATAAAACAATTGGTTTTGTTACGTTAAAAATTATTTACGTTAAGAATTATTTATTCACAATAGGGTATCTAACAGATAACAGTTACATCTTGATAAAAAATTATGTAAAAATATACATTGCCATAGGTTTAGTCAGGGTTGCCACTGCATTTGCCACATCGTGACATAGTTTGTGGTTGTATGGATGAGTTTCAACATACATAATAGGCAAGTTACATAATTAATATCATAATATCATGAATTTTTGATATCATGTTGATATCATGATTTTAGCGTCTATGTAACTTGACTATTATGTATACTAGCACTCATCTGGTTGTACCACATTTTTACCATGGTTAATTCCACATTTTTACTATGCTGTGGTAAACATTGTGGCAACCATGGCTAAACTAATGGCAATGTCTATTTTGTGCATTATTTTTAAGAAGAAATTTACTTTAACTTTTTCGATATCTTATTGTGACATACTCTGTATTATTAAATTAAAGCATATTCATTTAAATATTGCACATACACATTTGTTTTATCATACATGTGCAAAAACTGACCATTTACTAAATCTGACCATTCAATAGTGCTAATCTGACCAAACACCTTACAAAGATATGTACTTTAAATTTAAAATATAATATAATCTCTAAAATATTTGATACAAAAACAATACAAGAAGTAATTCAATAGTATATTGTACAACTAGTGGGAAAAGTTGGCGATTCCCCGAGCGTTTGAAATGTCACAAGCGAAGCGAGTGATATCACACTGTCAATACTAAACTCAAAAATGTTTTTTGTCTATTGAAAAGACAACTAAAAAGTATATAAGACAACTAAATTAGTATATAAAGGACTCGGCTCGGCTCACCTATCTGTCAAATTCTGCTTTACAAACCAATCTACTTTGTTACCGCAATTTACATTTATCAACTTTAACTTATATTGTTCTTTGATTTACTACTGTTTACTATTGGTTCATTGTAATCTTCTTTATGTATAATATTATAGAATGTATTAAACATATTAAATCATATCCGCATGTATAAACTCTTTAGCCAAAAAAGGATGTCCTGAGGCGAAATTTAATTAAATAAATAAATAATACAATCCCAATTTTTTGCGGAAATTCAGATACAAAGAATAATGTTTATACCGGGAAAACATTGAAAAAAATAATTAATATTTTCCATTCATTGTCGACAATTCATATTTTCAACCATTTAGAGTACTACTACTACTATGTAGCGTATCATTAAAATTTTGCATTGTTTAATTCTATTTCTACTTTTATTTCAAAAAATTACTGAACATACTAATTTTTCGTAAGTATTTTTTTTAATTGACATATTATGTAAAAAGTAGACGATAAAGATCTATTGATTAGAGCTCAAGATTGGGTAGTAATCAAATACTATTACTTTTTCAATGATCTAGCACAAAATGGTATAAAAATCTTGTTGTGCTACATAACAATTTGTTTAAAAACCTTTTTTATTTAAAATTGTTGTTAGACTATCACTATTAAAAGCTACAAAAAATACAAAGATTAATAATAATAAAATAGCAAAATCATAAATTTTGCAGTACATAAAAACTGATAATTTTTTATAACACAGTCGACATTTATTGAAATCGACGATGTAAAATTGCTAGACTGTAAAAGGTATGTTTATCTGCCTCGGATGTTATCAAATGAAGTTTGCCGATGAATAGTTTCCTGTGACATACTGTTGATTCTCTCGCTCTTTCTCTTTGCGTGCTGATGAATGAAACTCTCCGCAACGCTTTTCGTAATGTTCATTTTTGGCATTTTCATCTGAATAGAAAGCGAAATTTTGCACATAAACATTTCTAAGCATTGACAACTTTTGCTTGAACTAAAAATGCGTCTCTTCATATAACTGCAACTGATAATGGTATTGAAACTAACTTTTTGTTTTTATTTTTTTATTCTCATTTTACCTCTTTTATACAGATTTTTCATATGATTATTGAATAAGTACTTGAATAAAAAATTTCGCTTTTTAATTTATTTAACTCTTTTCTTTCTATTTTTTTGAATATTTGAAATACATTTACCGTTTTTTTTAATGAAAAAGAAAGGCAAACAAAATGCTTTTAATAAAATGAATCAAAATTAATCCGTGGATATACTTGATGCAGTCGGTAAGTTGGTTCATGATTATTTTAATTGAACTGAGTAATTGAAAATGTAGCTGCGGGTAATGCGACAATAAATTTACGTTGACCTTAAAGAGATGCATTGAATCCATGACTTTTTTGTTATTATTATTATTGACCTCAAACTCTGCTTGTATGAAAATAAACATCTCCAGTCCAAACTCTTGGGGAAAAACAATCATCATAAATCATTATTTTAGACAGAAATATGATGCCGTACGAAAGTAGTTTAATCTTTCATATAGTAAAAAATGTTTCACTATTTACAAATTTATTGAGAATAAGTACAAAGTCTATTTACTCCTTATCTAATTAAATAAACAGTAATTAAAACTAAAATAGTGTCCTTTAATGTTTTTGTTTAGTTTCAAAGGTAAATAAAAAACATCAACATTCATTCTGTCGAAGAAGAAAATAGTAAACAAACACAAACAATAGAAATCTGAACAGAAAATTGAGAAAACTGAAACAAAAAGCGCAGCAATTAAATAACGAAATTAATTTTCGAAGATGTAAAAAGAATTTTAAAAAATGCAAAACTGTCGACAATTCAGTAATTTGCATCTTAATTCTTGTTGCAAACGCGTCTTCGTTCTATCACAATAGGATAGAACTACTTGAAACTTCGAAGACATAATGGTCTCTCTATATTGAGGTGAGATTACGGCAAATTTATGAACACAAGCCATCCCATGATGCATTATATTCACTACGACCTATTTTGCAAAAACATTATCATCGAAACTATTTTATTCGCAAATGTGAAAAGAGATAAAGCAAGCGAAAGAAAGAGAGATAGAAAAAAATGATTGTAATTAAAATTTCTCAACGCCTGAATCACTTTGAACTGACGCCATTACAATTGAATTGCATAGCCGTTATAAACCTTAACAACAGCAAAACAAAACTCATTGTCTGGTAACCCTTTCACGGATCGCACATTTAACATGTTTTTTTATCTCGTTTATCCGCAAAAGGTGTGAATTATTTTTTGTTGCTTTTTTTGTTTTTGTTATATTTTTTCTTCTTCCTGTAGTCAAACATTAACCGTCCGCTCGATAAAAAGCTTAAAAAAAAGAGAAACTTTTGTCAATAGAAAAATTACACATTAAACAATACAGCCTCACTTGCAAACTGTTTTTCAATGCATTTCAAAAGTGATTTGTACGGAAATCGATTTCGAGAAGATCAAAGTTAAATAATGCAACGGTTTTATTCAGGTATACATATATAAATACAGACACATTTAGTATTTATTTAAAAAGTTCAGTCTGACGATGATTAAATAATGCAAACTTAATGAAATAACCAGTTATGCTGACATTTAAGCATAATAAAAGACAACAAGTATAAGTAATTAATTAGTAAATTCTAATAAATATATTTCAAAAATATAAGTAAAAAGATTAAACAACAACAAAGATTGATTTATACAAAATACTGATTTTTTCAAACTGCTCTATCTTTCTTAAAATCCATCCAATCAACAACTATTTTTATTTTATTGAGAAAAAAATCAAACAAAAACGATCGTTTTTTTGTACTTGGCCAGAGACACTACCGTGTCTCTTGACTTTACAATGACAGTACGTAAACTTGAGTAAACCTTGGTAACTTTTACTGTACAAACAAAAAATGTTGCAAAAATTTACAAAAACAAAGCTATTTCATTTCTTTTAAATTTTTACCGTGTAGCAAAAACAAAACTCATTTTTCAATTCAAGCATCGTAAAGTAAAGGTTTTTATGAACGATTTCAAAAAAAACAAGGTCCAATGTTGATGGAAAGTCGTAAAGTTATATGTTAGTTTGATTTTTGCTTAAAATTTGGTAAAAAATTCTTGTCCAGTTTTTTTTGTGGCAAGTGTATATTGGCATTTTATTGATAATATATGAACAATGTATTGACAATATAAGATATATATATTTCCATATTTTCTACATATGAACCATATATTGGCAATATATTAACAATTTTCCAAAGGAATCCATATGTTGACAATATATTATCATAGTATATTTCATATCAAGGGAGACAAAAAGAAAAATTCGCCACGTTCAGGCGAAGTTTACAATCTGAGCCGAAGGCGAGGTTTGTAATCGCACGAGGTAGAGATTTCTGTTTGATAGCGTGTTTTTCTCCCTCTCTGAGAGAAAACAAAATTTTGCTGTCCCTACAAACGCGTACGAAAAATAGCAATTCAACCTCGTGCGCATATGCGCAGTATGCGTCTTTGGTGCATAATATAGTATTTAATGTTTGGCCATTACATGGCCAATGTATTAATTATGTATGGACAATATAATATTATATATAATATTAAAACAGACATTCGGTTTAGTCGGGTTACCCAACTAACACCCAAAGTCCCGAGCCCGAACGATCCCTGAATTCTGCCCATATGACCGTCGGGAACCCAATTTTTTGTGTAGACGCATATCCCTATTAATTAAAAATTATTTTTTTTCTTCTTATAACTTCTTATAACGTATAAGAACTTATTTTCCTGTTTTTCTCTCATTTCTTATTATGTTATAGATCTAACGGAAAAAGCAGAAATTAATAATAACCCCGCATATATTATTATTAAAATTTATGAAGAATAGGAAAAATTCAGACAAAAAATATTAAAACAAAAAAACCAACTAGAGTATTATATAAAGAAGCAAGAAATAATAATAAGAGGAAGGGAAAAAAATAAAAATTTGCACGACGATATTTGAATTTAAAGACTGAATGTATAAAACGAATTTGGTTTATGAATAGTCCTGAGTTTCTTGTTTACAAATTGAAGAAATATTGAACAAGTGAAGAGAAGGTGCTTTTAGCAATCGAAAAAGCCATATTCTAATGAGACGACTTGAAAAACGGATAAAGATTCGCGCGCGTATAGGTAAATTCGTACCTCTGACCTTTTCAGATATGATCGATGTGTCCTCTTTTCGTCAATTAAGCTCACACAAACTTATCTTCACATTGTGTACCAATGAAATGACTTCAATTGAAATTTCAATGTCTTAATATGCAATGTGGTGGTTTAATGTGGTTAATTCTTTTTGTAATTTTATAATATTTATCTCTATTATCTTTTATTCCTTTCGGTTATCTATACTATCACGTTTTACCTACAATTTAGCATTCTCTTATTATTTTTTATTATTTCTTTTATTACACTTATAATTTCAACTTTTACTAATCCAAATCTATTGGATTGAATTTATTTCTATTTTTATCGTAAACCAAGTATCGAAATGTCAAATCAAACCTAAAATCAAAATGCCATCTGCTTTGAAATGTTTACTGTTGGGACAGTATTCGAACTTTATAAGACAAAAACAAAAAAAAATACTGTTTTTTTTCTTAAAAAATGTTTTTTTACATCATAATAATCCTTGATAAAAACACTATTGTTTTGTTTGTTGCCTTATACAGATGGAGTACTCGTCTAAACAGTAAACATTTTTATTATTTAACTACGTGTACAAGATGTATTATTATTTAGTGTTTTTCCTCATTCATATTCATTATTGTAACTTGTTAGCCATGCTACTTTACTCGAGGCGTAATAAATTAATAATCAAGTACTTCGCCCGGTGCGATTCAATAATAATAATTAAATAATAATATTAAATATAATATATTTCATGTACATCAAGTTATTTGCTAAACTACACTAAGAAAAATAACTTACAATAAATTACTGTTTAAACAGTAACTTGACCACAGAATTCCCATTAACCGAATAAATTCTGTTAAAAACTGGAAAATGTACTTTCTGAACACAAATTTTTATTGACTTTTTCAAGAATTTTTGTGTATGAAAGGAAAATGTTTACTGTTTTTAACAAGAACATTCATGTTAATGGGAATTCTATGGTCAAGTTACTGTTTAAACAGTAATTTATTGTAAGTTATTTTTCTTAGTGTATGTCTATGTTTTAGACAAGAACATTTTAGGTTTTTTTTAATAAGACTATAATGAGTGTGTAACAGAAAATTGTGATACTAGAGCAATATTTAAATGTTCCTTTACTTAAGATATTTTATTTGGTAGTCAATAAAAAGTAGAAGGGAATAGAAAACTGAAGACTTGTTTTCGTTGAAATAATTTATTTCAAAGTTATACATGTACATTGATTCATCATAATACTTAACGACTTTAGATACATTACACATCATTGATCATACTATATTAAAATCTTCTTCACGCCAACATTTTATAATACAAAAATTGAATAACAATTTTTATCAATGAAAATTGCATAGAGTAAAAGGGAAAATCAACTTTTTGCGATAATTATATATAACGAACATGTATAGTTATGTCGGTAATACGATAAATAGCTAGGTATAATTAAATGACTCAAAATGAGGTTTACGATAATATTGTCGGTATGTAGTTCATTATGGACGGAGCATAAAACATAACATATTTAACGGGATATTTGATTTTTAATAAAATACAATTTTAACGCGACAACGTGAATAACAATTCTAAGATTTTAATCAGTGTTGCAACTACCGATATTACATTTTAATATATACTTATTTCAAGTTGGTTACACTTTTTTCAATTCAAATTAACATTTACGAAAATAACTGACATTATATTGAGACTACTGACAAAAAAGATCTTACTTGAATTTCATTCAAGTATTTTACATTATACTATATTTGTGCAACGAAGTTTTATTTATTGATGCAATTACAAAAACGCTGTCGAATTTAATGCTAAATACAATGGAAGAAAGAATGTACAATTTTAAGGAAAAGTTAAATACAACTTGCAAATAGCAGAACTTGATGGATAATGAGAGAAAGAAAAAATGAAGGCGAATTCATAATAAGCCTTCAAAACTGAAACTTCTTTAATAAGCGTCTACTTGCATATTGTTATTGTCTTTGTTTAAACAATAATTGCTTTGATTTTTTAACAAAAAGAGCGTGTTTTCTTATTTATACCATTTGTGACTTTGTTGTAATTAAGAAAGACCGGAATGTTTTGAAAATACAAATGGAAATATGCGTCGCCATATTGTCATTATATTTAACTCAATACATTGCTACTATAACTCATAGAACTAATTTTATAATATCATTACTTCCAATTATTTATTATAATTAATAATCGTAGTGGTATTTTAATGCAATTCTGTAGATAATGCAATCAGTTACAATTTTAATTACATTCTATCGACGACATGTTATAACGAAATCAAGTTCTGATGTCATTTTTTCTCCAAAAAGATTCATTAAAATATATGTATACATTGACGAAAAAATGCATACGAGTTTATTGCTTGGAATACCTAATAAAAAGTCATAAACTTATCTTGCATGTTTCAAACCATTTATAAATGCATCAATTTTTAATACAATCACAGTTCTTTTATACAACTTTCGACTATGATATAACTTCTAAAAAGTATAAAATAATCTAAAACGAATGAACTAAAATAGAACATGCTTAAGTTTTAATTATAAGCTTAAAGTAATATAATTCTAACTTTAAACAATATAATAAGTAGATAATATATTTGACTGTTATTAACTTTGTTTCATTCAACAAATCGTTCTACTTTTAAATTCCAAAATAATTCATAAAATGATTGCATCAATTGTTAATATAAGTAAAAATTAAGAATATAATAGTTCTTTCACTTTTGATAATCTTATTGTGCGCAAAGACCTCAAGGGTCTGTGCAAAAACTATCTCTATGATCATTCATCGTAGAACTTAAGTCGATTAAATGTTACTTAAAAACAATCACTCGGTTTTATCTAAAATATTGAATTGCCTCTCGTACTTTCTTACTGTTGACCAAAGATGACTCTGCAGATTTGTTTTATATAGTCGCACAATTTGTCATCATTGTCTTAATTTACAGTTTAACTTACGCTAATCATCAAAAAAACATCGCAAACAATTGACCCAAAGGAACAACAAGGCTTTATCAAAGTCAATTGAGCTGGAATTGTATTAATTCTATTTATAAAAAAATGCTGGTTTTATGTACAGTGATATTCTCTTACTTTAGCACCGGATTCTTTTAAAAGTCTACAATATAATTTTGTGAGTTTTTACAAAATTATAGCATCATTACTTATCTATATTTTTCTTAGAACTCAATTGAATAACATATCTTCGCATTTTCAAAAAAAATTTGCAATAGATCTCCTATATATTATTTCACTGTAAATAAAACTAACTATTTTTTACATTAATCTTCAAAAGATAAAAGAAATTGGTCAATATTGTAAGCTGATGAGCAGTAATCAGTTCATTGCAGTTATTCAGCTCGACTGAAATTCCCTAACACTCATAAGTACAAATTCGCCACTTAAATTGATATGTAGAAACAAACAATTGATCAACAAGATTTCAAGTAACATTGCTTTTGAACGATACAATTCAACAAAACAACTTCGCAACAAGGTCGAACCTCGGTAATTCATTGCATTTCACACAAAGATCTCATAATAATAGAATAATGATTGATCAATAGATGACATGTTGTCCGTTTTCCAGTTGCATTCAATCAATGATTAACAACATGAAAAGGAGTACGTTAGAATTGGGCATAGAACAATTGGATTTGCGTTTCAATAAACTAACAAAATTCATATTGGATTGGATGCCAATTTATTTGTGATGCCCAAAATTCTAGCGCCCAATTAACCTGCTTTATACACAATCATATATATTGATGTATATTTTGTGACGATTATTTTTTCTCAATTTTTCGCATTAAGGTGAGATCTCAGACTGGGTTTGCTTACAAAAATGGCTTCCCTAATTAAACAAAATCTACATATTTTCAAGTCATGAAATTCATTCAGACTATTCTTTGCCGTAAGTAGAATAGTCTGAATCAATTTCACGCTTTGAAAATGTGTAGAATTTGTGTATTTAGGGAAGCCGTTTTGTAAACCTGAGGAATCACCTTAATTGTCTTTATTTATTTCAGTTTGTAAGTCGAGTTGTAATACAACTTTAGAAATTAAGAAAAAACTCAATTTATATGACAGAAAACGTTTCACAAAATGTTTGAATATATCGCTTGATTGACTATATATCTTGCCGAAGGGCCAAAACATTATCTCGACACCACAAATTTGTTCTCGTCACAATTTATATACAGTTATACATAGAACTGTGTATTCTTGAATATATATGTTTACATATATATTAATGTTGTAGTATATTATTGTACCTATTGTCTTATGGCTTTTTGTATAAATAGTTGATATTGTTGGTCAAGATGATTAAATGAAACGATTTATCCCAGACCATGGTCCTCGAAGAATCCTTGTGGCGTTTCCTCCTGAAACAAAAGAAGAAACATCGACTTAAGTAAGGCTATTATGTGTTATTGCGAAAGTACAAAACTGTCTTAATATGAACAGGGATCAATTGCTTTGACGCTGCAGCAACTTGATAATGAATTTATACGATTAAAATGAATAAACGTACACGTACCTATGTTCTTTTGGCAAAAAGTATGCATTTATCTTCTCGATGCAGCTTCAAATGATGAACCCTTTTCATATGACATATTTAATTGAATCCACGCTTGATAAAATGAACGCACGTATCATGTGATTAAACATGTTCCCTTTCTGAATGTAAAACTCAATTTGACACACCAATAAAAAAAAAGAAGGACAAGAGAGGACGAAGGTTTATGTTAAATAACGACGTATACTCATTGTAAGTGGCTCATTTTAACTGAACTTTATTTTATATCAGGCATAATTTGTTCAATCCACATTAAACATGTGAACAAAATTGACACATATCATTTCGATTTTTGTAACTTGTATTTGTATAAGACGACTAAGAATATATATTATATTCATAATGTGCATACAATGTTGGTTCTTTGGTGATATTGAAAAGCGCAGAATCAACGCCATTCAAACTGATTTCAAATGAAAGACACAATAATCAAATTGAATGAATGTAAATTACTTATAATTAAATATTATTCCAAAAACTCCGAAGAACAATAACAAAAATAAATATACAAAATGTCATATAAAAAATTTGTATTTTTCGTACAAAATAAGCTCTTTTTTTCAGGTTATAGGCATGTTCACATTATAGGCCATCTTTTGTTCCGCGCTCGCCAATAGTGCATATCGGGACTAGTTCACTGCTTGTTTTTGCAGTAAAAATTGATATACAATAATTCAGGGCAGTAGTCAGTGATATATCATGAAAATATTTGCACTTTCTCTCGATTAGATAACTCACGCATTTTAATTAGAGACGCTAGAACATATTTCTACAGAACCGAAACAACACGTTTTATAAGATTTCGCAGTCTCATGTCGTCTTCTAACGTCTAAGATAAGTAAATCCACGTAAATTATTAAATTAAGTATATAAAACAAGTAAATTATAATAATGTATATTTTTGAGCTTATATAAGGTTGTATTTAAAAAAATGTTCTGAAGTTCTCTTTGATTTTGTTAAAAATATACATTCGAAAAAGTTAATCTCGATAGAAAAGTAGTCTCTTCTGTATTATCACATTTGATATTGTACTTCTGTCTACAGCCCTGTTTTAACATCGAGGACTACTTAGTTATAATAATTTTATCTTACACAGTAATGCTTAAATGATAAATATTCCTTTCTTTCTAATTATATATTAAAATAGCTTAATTGCTTCGAAAATATGTATATTTTAAGAGCCTTTATATATTTTAAGAGCCTGAAGAAAAAACACTAATCATTTCAATATTAAACATCAAAAGTAAGTTAGATTATAATGTACAATATAAAATTTGAAAGCTTTGTCATCTTTCAGTATGCACTTCATTAAGAATATACGTATAGAAACGTTCAAAAACTATTCATTCAAGAGTAATACAAAGTCTTTTCGTTTTTCATTAGTCGAAAAGTATTTCGAGTGGAAGCGAAGTATGTCTATAAAAATAGATGTCGCGATCGACATTTTGTTCAAATCTTACAAGTACAATGTAATATAAAATAATTTTACATATATTAATATATTCATTTGTGATTTACTATTACAGCTGTTTGCTTTGTCATGTTAAAAACAACTTATTGTTGTTAATTTGAGTGAGAGCAATTTTGAAACAAAAAAACTTGTTTGAAGATGTACATTATCGAAGTTATGACTAATGACAAAGGCTTTCTCCCCGCGACACTCTTCGTTGCATGGCACGCATCTTGGAAACTCTGCCGGAGTCGATGATCCCGATAGATGTTGCAATCCTGCCTGGTTCTACAAAAGACCTATCTCGCGAAGTGCGCCTTCAACCGCTTCGTCCTTTTACAAACAAAAACACGTCGCATCGTCTGAATAGCTTTTAGATACAGTAGAGTCTACATTGAGGCCCATTCAATGGTAAATCTAACTGTTATCATTAACAGTCAACTTAACAGTATTAATGAAGATAGTATTTAATCACAACGTTTAAAATGTAAGGTTGTATAATAATATTGGTGTCGAATTTAAGCTCCGAGAAAAATTTTATTTGTCTTTTGTGATTTTTTGCTAATTTTCATATGATAATTAGGCCTGTCAATTGAACATTAACACATTCATTATAATTTGTTTTATGTAAAAGTGCAAGAAGTATTTGATTATTACAATTTGATTAACAAATCATATAATTAAAATTAATTTTAATTCTAAGATAAAATATATAAACAATTGTAAGAAAATGATAATTAGCCTTTTGAACTTTGAACTGAACTATTATGAACAGTTCAAACATAATATTAATAACAAAATATAATCTGTAAACATTATTTTTTAATTATCGTTTACAGATTTTGTGTAATTTAGATATCGACCAAGAAATTGGAGTGAATTTTATGTTCTATACTAGAAAGTTGTACAAAATATAACGTATTTCGTTTGGAACTTACAAATGTTCAAAAAGTTCAATTGACAAGCCTATTAATAATCAATATTATTGTTGCATAATATACTATAAATATTCAAACTTCATAATACCTTCCAATTATTTTGAGATTACAATAAACTGTTTGCGTCAATTGTAATACCATCATACATTGAACTCAGTGATACATTACGTGTTAACATACAAAAGTCTGTAAAAATAATCGAGTATAACGGCAAAGGGGCCTTAAACTAGAACTCTACATCAAATTAACACTCGGTTGATAAAACAGTACACAATAGAACAACGTGAATCTAGCAAAAAGGACTTGTATCCTTCGCAAGATTCAAATGTAAAAGTTACTGCGCGCCATGCAAAATCTATTCTAAAAACACAGAGAACAAGAAAAGCAGCAAAGCCGCTAGAGTTAATGGATTGGGACGAATGACGACACTGAATTAGACACGAACGTGCAGCTGACAAAAATTAAGACATGAAAAATTACTTTTGAAACATGGTTTTATTAATAATTGAGGAAATACATTTACATGTTTGAATGTTCGCAGCAGTATTTCCCGAGCTCATTAATCTAAAGCAACGTAGCTTGATTAATTACTTATAAGCTCGATAACGACTTGTCGTCGAAGTCTCTTGTAACAACAATTAAAGACTAGACACATAATAACTAACAGTTTCTAACTGAGCAATAATTAAACATTTAATTCTCTAGCGTGTAAAGCATTACTGGCATAACAACAATTTTTTAACAAATAAACAATCCAACTAAAATCATGTAAGGAATTTGCTACATGAATTTGATTAGAAGTTTTAAAATGAACATAAATTTGTTATATAGGATTCGATAAGTATGTATAACCATTGAAAATTTTGTAATAGAATGCAGGAATTTGTTACAAGTGTCTGTGAAAAATTTTAGATTAATTTATAGCAATTAAAAACAAAATTGGGTTTGAATGTAACTCCACTTTAACGATACACAGTCATTTCTGTCTAATTTGAGTAACATTTGATCTTTAACATAAGCTGATATATTTAAAAGCAATATTTAATAGTTATGATTTTATAATCATTTTGGTTCATTTATGAAGAACCTATATGAATTAAGAAATAAAATTAAATTCTTCTTTAATTATAAGAAATTCTATGATATTCTACAAGCATCAATGATTCAAGCAAATTCTATTGATAATTAGAAATATTAAGAAAGAATGATTTATGATCTACATTATCTGAGAGTCACAAATTAAGTTTAAATATAAAAATTGAATATTAAATTAGGTTCTAATCTAATTCAAAGATAATCTTCTACATAGATGTATAGATTTATATGTTAGGAATACACTTAAAATATCTTTTTAAAATTGCAACTCAAATTTATCTAAATATCCCTATTATGTCTATTTTAAAAAGGATTTATCCTAATTGAAAATTTATCATATTTCAAATATCTTTAAGATTTTAAGTGTAAATGTAACTTAAGATTCTAAGTAGAAAGTAGTATACCAATTTCCTAGTCAAGATTCTAGTTGAATGTTTTCGTTCACAAAGTAGATACAGTACTTTCAAAGATAATCTTTATATTAAATCACAATCTTTGTGTCATTCTTACTTCACTTAATTCAGAGGCAAGATACAATTCATCTACTTTTCATACGAAACCAACAAATTGGCTCGAAAGAGGGCATCCTTTAGCTGATATCGTGATGGCCAACATATTTGGTGCTTCTAAATTTATGCTGATTTTTTCCAATATAAATAAACATATATTCAATAAATTAAATAAATAAGTAATTACTAAAGTGCAACTATTGAATATTAAAAACTCAACATTGTAAAATTAATAAAATTGCTGACCATCAAGGTACAGTCGAACCTCCAAATAGTTCGATAACTCTATCCGTATATTCTCATAAGTATAATAATAGACAGAGAAACACATACGGACTATTCGGAAGTCGGGGTATATTTTAGAAAAGAAAACCGGTAACAATAATATCTATATCTTGGTTCTACAATAAAGAACGTATTTTATTTATCTAATGATTATTTCTTTGACGTTTAATTTGTTATAAAAATTGTAAAAAATATGTATAAAATGATCAAAATATATTCGATTATTTGATGATATATTATATATTAAAATATTACTAACAATATTATAATTACTATTTGCAACTATTTCAGTATTTTAGTATCTTATATATTATCTATATTATATTATATATCATATATTATATATATAATAAATCTATATTAATTTCAATATAATTATTAATTAATTAATTTATTTATTTATTATTATTAAAGAAAATATCATTATTAAAAATATACAAATACAATTCTATTTGATTTGTTTTAATGAACACTTTTGCATAATTTTTGTGTTTATAAAATAACTTTTTCTCGAATAGTTTGAATCTGTGGTTTGCAAATATATAAAACTAAAGGAACTTTTAATGAAACAATCAATCATAGTTAAGGTTCCAAACTTTTTACATTTGTATGTGTATAGCAATGTAAGTTATGTAAATAAACCTTAGCTACTAACATATTATGTTCGTTTAAAAAAATTATATGTTAACAAATATATTTAAAAATATATTTATTTAAGAGTTGAGAATGTATTTCTTAAAAGAGGAAAAAAAATAAATATAATTATAAATGCTGAATTTTATCACCAAAATACTGTTTTTTTATGTCAACAAATTTGAACATTCACCAGTCTTATTTTCTATTTCAGAAGAAAAAAAGTCATTTAATATTAATAATAATAATGAATAGCATAGTATTATTTTCTGTTATCCGGTTTTTTGTTTTTTCGCCACTGAGTTAGGAAGCGCTAATATATTGTGACGCAAGAATCATGCGATTTGATTGTTTAAAATTAATTCAGGAATAGATGATTGTCTGTTTTTGTTCACGAACCTATCCCTGATAACATTTATTAAATATAAATATCATAGCAAAGCTCGTAAGTAAAAAAAGTAGAAAAATAAATAATGGAATTTTTTACTTCTTACTTACGATTCATCAACATATGTATAAGTTTTTCTAAATTAAAAAAAAATATTTATATGTATATGTATGAACACATTTTGCTACTACAAGGTACACATAATTATTAACGGTTCAAGTCGAAGGTTAACATAGTGTTTGCATGCCGCTACTGTTTGCACTAATTATTATCTAGATACGATCACAGAGATACGTGCACACACATTCATGCATTCGACTAAATTTTATTTATATGTTTTATATAATCTTGTACAATTCATGTCTAAAACAATGTTATGAATAAAAATAATTAGTAAATGTCATTTTATTTAAAATTAACTTATTTTAATTCGATATCAGAACAACTTTTAAACAAAACAAGACAAATTTGTCTGACTCTCACTTTTGATTATTAATTTTGATTTACGTTTTATTTGTTATTTATTTTCATGTAATTAATTGCTAAAACTAAACAACAATAATAGTAATAATTGTATTCAATATAATCATTATTTTTATTCATAAACATAATACCAAACTACAACATCAACGATTAGAACACTTAAATAATTAGTTGGTACAAAGATTGCCTTTGTAAATTTACTCAGTATTAGTTACTCTTATATTTTATTCACACGAGTTCATTAAAGTTCATGCACATTTTTATATTGTCAAATACTTTTCTGGCAAGTTTCTACTGTAATGCAAGAGTACCAGCAAAAGATTTCTCTTTGTCTTTAATTAGACAAAAGAAAATCTCTTAACAAGTAATATCTAATAAAATAGATGTTCGTTTTCTTGCAACTCAGCTTATAGAAATTAATTTGTACTTGTTCATTAATCGCACGATTGTGCAAATTGTGCATTCTACATTTTCATTTATTATATTGTAGAAAAAACATTTTATACTTAAAATATATGCAGAAATACATATATATTTGATCATTATTAATTTTTATTATTTAATATTATTAAAAATTAAATTTGGCACTTGTTATAAATGGATTTAAGAAGTAACCAAAACTGCATTATCTAAAAACTACTTGAATTTCAAAAACTGTTCAACACAATTGCATAATCGTAACTTTGAAAGTAAAAACTAAACTAAAAAAATATAAATTTAAAAGAAAACAAAATTGTTTGTAAGATTTACTTACAAACAATCATTACAAAACTTCTTCTTAGTTTCATCTTATAAAAGATCATAAGAATATGATTTAATGTTTAAGGAACAAGTATTTTCTCATGTCAAATATAGAAAATAAGAAAGAAAAATAGAAGACATGTTTGTAATACTGATAACATATTATGCTTGGAATGTACCATTTTCCAAAACCAAAATAAAATATCTATAAGGAATTGGATATTATGGTTATTATGTAAAGCTTTTTTGCTTGTTGAGCTTTTGCTTTGAATGCATATTTTAAAATGCTTCTCTGGAAGTTTGAGTTTTCATTTTTCTTAAAGCTGTTTTGAATTGAAGGTACACATAATTATGTCACCCATTTGGAACTGTTTTGTGAAAGCGATTTTTGTATCAAAAGGCGGAAGTTTGAATAGAAAGTTCACAATTCAATAGGTTCATCGCCATTACTAACCTCCTGCAGTAGATCCTGCGCAGCAATGGCCTTTAGTACATTCTTCTTACTTGTTTCCTGTATTTCACCGCCTACCAATAATTCATCCAAGATAAAATAAGCTTTTTCGAAGTTGAAAATGATGTCTAACTCGCAAACCTATAATCATTATAAAAACATATCAATAATTTCGCTTATCAAGAATAAATAAAAATATTATAACTTCCTTTAGAATAAAAATTACATACACTGCCAAAATATTTGTCCAACAGTTCGACGTATCGGTGAATTATTTCCAGTGTTAGTAGTTCATTATCGTTTTGTTCGATGGCGCAACAGAAATATAAACTCGCATATCTGTAATAATTAAAATTATTATATTTTTAGCATAACAAGTTTTCTCAACAGAAATAATACTGTTACATTATTTTTTTATAAATATTCACAAAATATTATTTTCTGATTACCCAATATAACTTCATTTATATTGAAATATATTATTTGTTTAGACAAATGCTATGTTTAAATTAATTTTTTTTGTATATCTTCTAAACTGAATATTAAATTATTATAACGTAAAAGCTATGCCATCTTTCTTTGTAACAGCTTTTTGTCTATTATTAATTAATGTAGAACAGAAAAAAGTTAACAAAATAATTACATGTAAAATAAATATTAAATACAGATATTTTTTTCTTCTTAGACAAAAGATGACCGTTCAGACAAAAAATAATCGATCATTCAGTTAAATTCACTACTACTCTGTTCCACTAATTGATTTTCCATTAACTCAATTCTTTTTGCTCTTATACGATTGAATAACCCCTTAAAATATTTTATATTATATATCATGATACGCAGGACATTTCAAGCCCAGCAAATGTAAAATTTTTGAAACTTATTAAGATTATTTATGTATAACAAGTTTCAATTATGATTTGTGTAAAATGATAGAATATTTTTAAACTAAACTTTTACTTAATAAATTCTAAAAAATTCCATTATTTCTTTATAAGTTTATAAATGTTTTAACAATTTTCTAAATGTCTTAACATGTTTTAAAAGGTTTGATTACTCTCTTTCAATACTGAAACTTATTGAAAATTATTGAAAATGATTGAAATTGTTTCGTAATGAATAAAGGTATTTATAGAAATTATAAAAATGATTAGAAACTTTTAGAAATATTTTGAAACTTTTTAAAATTTATTGAATTAATATCAGATCTAAAAAATTTCTAAAATTTTGCACAAAT
>JABFPJ010001775.1:0-23153 GCA_022817425.1 Gryon sp. ZL-2020 | reverse complement strand
TCTAACATCAATTTTATGTTTTAATTATGTTTCGAAAGTTATTTAGCTATTTAAAAAATCCTCCGATCCTAGGAATTGAACGTCGGTATCTCAGGTTACTGGTCTCGTGCTCTATCCACTGGACTATGATGTCTTCGAAAATATAAAGCACGAAATGTCCTTTTAAGCTGTTGCTTGGCTTACGAGCTTGGACCATTGTTGGGCCAATGGATAAAAATAAATCACTTTAATCGGTAATTACAAATGATTCTTTAATATTTATTATTTTTATTATATTATATGTTTTAACAACTATGAAAACATTTATTAAATAAATGTTTATAAAATAAACGTTGTTACATTAAGATTTGTATAGCTCTGAACCAGGCATATACCATTCGCGAGCCAACTGTTAATAGACATTATTTGTCATTCACTTAAATTATTTTGTACATTATAAATATTATCATAAAAATTGTAGAATTAGAATTGTTTGTCTGAAAAGTTGGCGATTCCGCGAGCGTGTGAAATGACGTCACGAGCGAAGCCAGTGATGTCACACACGCTCGTGTGTCGCCAACTTTTTCCACAAGTCGTACACGATACTTTTTCCAACAAGGGCATGAAAAGTGGCCTGTTTTCTCAACGTGTTTTCAGTGGGAAAAGTTAACCTCTTTTCGCCATGAGTGGGAAAAGTATTCACAAGTGGGAAAAGCAACTACTTTTCCCACAAGTGAATGCTTTTCCCACACATGGAGGAAATAGGTTACTTTTCCCACCGAAAACACGTTGAGAAAACAGGCCACTTTTCATGCGCGTGTTGGAAAGAAGCATAAATGGAAAAAAAGATAAGATAATGCAAGACTCCGCAGTCTTGTGTTTGTAATAACAAATTTTTCTGGTAATACATTAAATTTTTGAATTGTATTTCATTTATCACCTCATACAAATTTCACTTTTTATTTAAATTGTTTATTTAAATTTGCTTTATAAAATAGAGGATTATTATATTAAAAATAGAGTAACAGATTTAAAGCAGCTTTATTGTGTTGTTATAAACGTTAAATACAATTTTAAATCACATTTAAAAATATAATAAATTTTACAAGTAAAACTTGATTAACATTTCTTGTTTAATCATAATGCAATAAATATTGTAAACTGCGGATTATGCGCGAAACGTAGAAAATACCGGTTAAATTGAAATCACAATGCATCTTTTCAGCCGTCACATCAGTGTTACTTTGTAGATAATGATCGCTATGCATTTCTCGTGCTATTCACTCCAATTAAACATACTTTCTGTAAAATGTCTTTCCCGATGCACCTTCCAAATCGGATTAAACTTGAATCGAGAAGCTGTGCGACGATCTCGTTATATGTATTTCAATTCATTTGAGACGAAATGCTATTCGTATCGGTAGTAGTCCATCGTGTGCGCCGTTCAGGTGAACACAATATCAGCCATTTTTAATGCGCTTTGTGCGCGAAATCTGTCGTATTTAGTGAACGTCTCATTCTTTGCATTTCGTATATAAGTTGTCGTTTCTCGGCTGCCGAAGGGAAATGAAGTTTGTCAGCAGACGGCACAAGTGGGCAGATAATATAAGCACCAAATGTTGAGCCCTGGCAACACACTGTTGCGCGATTCAATACGAAACGGAAGGGAACTTTTTGATGAATGCGCAGCTTTGCCGTATTCATCTGAGCTTGTCCTTCCGTCTTTCTTTTCGTTTTCCGGTTTAAAATCATCACCGCCCACTTGTTTTCGACCCTAAGTCTACCATTTCCCAACTCTCTACTCCCCCTTCTTCTTCTTGCGTTTTTGTTGCTCCAAATTTTCCGACACAATACGCCGATAATTTTAACTTTTTTATCTAAATTTCGCTTGCAAATGTTGTTGTTTCTTTTTTAATTTGGACCAAAAGTTTTCACATTATCCGAATAATTCATTTCAACAATGTTCCGTAATTAAAACAAAAACACTGCACAAAATATCTTGAAATATGCATAAAGGTACAAAAAAGACATTTTTATACGTAGAAAAATGCGCGGTGAATACAATTTGTGCGAAAATAATAATTGTTCTTTGATGTTGTTATTGTGTGTTTGTGAAAGTACGAGTACAAACACGTTTTTTCCTTTTTTCCAACACAAGAATTTCATTGAAATTCAAGCTAATAACGTTGTCGAAAATGTAAGTTTAATGTAGCGCGAATGAACGCATTTTTTATGACAATTCAAATTTCGTAACATTTTATGAAGCTTAATGACGAACATGTCGGGGAACCTTATTTTCATATTGTATTTTCTATCTTAAGATTTGTAGCCCTACTGTGTTATGCAACCCATATTTTCGAGCTATTAGGTCAACAAGCTTTTTCATTCAAGTTTTCGACATTTTGATCACGCCCCATACAATGCGAACAATTCACACCTGGTTGAGTTTTCATTGCGATTAAGATTGTCTGAATCGAAATAAGCACATAGCCGGAAGCGCGTACTTCTTTAACTAATTGGTAAATAAGTTTTGCGCGAGCATTCGTGAATAGAAAACGTGTAATAGCTTTAAGACCCTATGTCAAAAGTGTGAAAATTGCCCTGTCATTTTAAATGAATAGATATTTCAGAATGCATAATAGCGAAACCAACGACGCATATTGTTACTTTTTGTTAACATTAGTGCATTCAGAAACATTATTTTTATCCGATTGGTTCGATGATATTTCTTATTCGTCAAGCACTTTTATCAAATTTAGGTAAACTTGTAGTTTTGTGTTATTAATGGTTAAAATGCTTTTTAAGCGAAATGTTTGCGTGGTATTTAAATTTAACTTACCTGAGTAAAAGTCGATCAGGCTGCAATATGTATATTACGTCAGGCATTCGACTGGGCCCGATAAGGCGACGTCATAGTTTCGGGCCCAGACAAATTCCCTACGGTGTTACATCCATATTGCAGCCCGATCAACTTGTTACTACGGTAATTGCATAAAGTTCAATGTGTGAGAACGATGAAAGCACTTTTATTTTTTCACTTCTTTTGAATTTTATTTATTTATATATAAAAATAAAATTGAGAATGATTCTCAATCTTTTTATATTAAATTTAAACGCTAAAAAGTAGGTGTAACGCATGACGTTGAAAAAGATTAGAAAAACAAATTTATGTCAAAATCAAAAATTAGTTAAATAAAATTTGTGTGTTTTGATGATTTTTTATGAGGAACAATAAAGACTAAAAGTTAAAATGTATTTAAAAAAGTGTATAATATATTGATATGAATTGAACAATTTATTGTTACATTGTCAAGTAAATTGCTGTTTAAGTTTTAAAAATTAGAGTTTAAAAACCATCATAAATATTGAATTACGATTCTTGAAAATGTATAAATTATATAGCTCTAACTTGTCTGTTTTTTTCGAAGTACTTAAAAGCAATTATTACAATTCATTGGAAAGAAATAATAAAAGACAACAGATAAACAACTAATACAAAGCACGTACGTGGAGCGCCTGTGATGATCTAGTATTAAAAATAATATAAATAAAATTTGACCTATTACACACAGATTTTTTCAAAGATGAAACTCTGGTCTAAAGTTTTTCGACTTTTGTTTCGTGTTAATTTAAAATGTCATATTCTGACAAAAATATCGTTGCACTTTCGGAGTTTGAAAGTATTGATACAACTATTTGATGAAATTTGTAAGATTTCAATACTCAACAACTATAAATGTTACACATTCTTACTATTTTTATATGAATGCCAAGATTTTTTAAATAAATTAATTTCTTTAAATTAATTTCCCTTATAAATACATCTTCGTTTATTTTGAAATGTCGGGCCTAAGCTCGTACATTTCTACTTATAGTATAAGCTCTATGATATTTCAAGAAAATTTAAGGTTAAACCCCGTAAATAAATAAGTGACTCGTATAATAAACGATTGAAATGCTTATATTATACGAGTCGCGCATTTATTAACGGGTTTTAACCTTAATTTTTTGGACATAATATTCGTTTATGTAAGTCACGGTTTTCTGGAAATCTCGGTGTACTCAATTTTAGAAATGCTTTATATATCAAGACTTACTTCAGAAATAAACATTTCATTTTATGCGATATTTCCAATGAATTTGCTGAACAGGTATTTATATTTCGAAACGTAAACAAAATATATTATATTATTATAAGTAATCTATTGAACATAAATTGAATTATTAAGTATAATGCATTTACGTACATTAAATTCCATTATAAATGTTATCAACGATTTTTTTAAAGCTCGTTCTTAATAAATAATTTGCATGATATAAAAAGTTCAGGTGCTTTATAGTGTTAATAATGTACAGTTTTTCTCGAGTAAAAAGCATATATTTAGTTCTTTACGTATATAATTCATTAATATTTTATTTTTGCATATCAGCATCCATGTAACTATTTGGATGAATAAAATCGTCAAATTATTTATACACGTTATAAATGAAAAGCAAATAATTGTTATTGAGATTTGCTTACAACCATGATGCACAATTTATTATGAAATATCGCAAAGACAATAAAGTAAATTTTATCTTTCATTTTCCATTCCCCTACAATCTGAACGAAAATCTTTCGACATTCGATCCAAAACACAATTTCATCGAACGCATTGCCTGAATTTTCCAGTTAACTCTATAACACCCTAGATTTTAGGCTTTGAAAAAAGTAAGAGAAAAAAAACGAATTGCGTCTCGATTTATCCTACTGAACGGTCAAACATTATAAATCAAGAATCCAAATCATCGGTCGCTTGTGAAACAATTCCCTCGTGCATAACGAGCACGTGATTGCGAACATTTGTAATAAAATCGTATAACAATTGTGGTCTCTGCACGCCTTTGATGTGGCGTGCAATTTTTTGCGGCTCGAACTAAAATAGTGTAATAAAAAAAGGCCTGAATGCGCACATCCGCAATGCGCCCCCATTGCACATGTGAGCATTCGACAAAATCATATTTTCGTCGATTCATTTCATCCCTATCGATATCGCAAAGACGATATTTCATTTTATGGCGAACGCGTATACGTAGGGGATAACAATCCCTGTACGGCTATTATTATCGAGACGCGACAACGTTTTGATGGGGCCTGTGCTTTTCTCGCGAGACTATATGACTCACTAAAAAACTTAATGCTGAATGAATAGTCTTATTTGACATTTTTTCGCCATAGTAAATTTCGTGGTTTTGCTAGAGGTTTGCTGTTCTAATTTCAAAGTTTAAGGTGAAACATTGAGTCTCCTTTCTCGACAATGACAAGATAAATCGTTTTACGTTAATATTTCTAAGTTCATTTAAATATTGTAAAATCCGGCTCTTTTAACATCTTCTATGATTAATTACGAATTTTTTGGTCATATTTTTGTTGCTAAAAATGATTATACGATTAGAAAGCCCAGTTGAATACGGAAAATGAATTAGTAAAATTCTCAACACAGAAGAATTCTTTAATCATAAAAAATGATTAAAAATTAAAGAATTCAATTTTAAATAAGTTAAAACAGCCAGATTTTACATATTCTCGAGAAATACAACATAATTTTAATAAAACATAACTCAAAAGAGGTTATGTCATTTCGAAGTTGATTCGCCATCGATATTTCACCTTAAGTACAAACCCTAGTAACAAGAAATCACAATAATTTAATTAAACGTAAAAATTAAATAATGAACTACCGTTATTTGCAACGAAAATATTTGTCGATATTTATGTAAGGTAAATGTTCCAGTTATCGGAATGACCAATTATTTATTCGAGAATATCAAAAATAAAACTGCACTTTAGACAATTAGAAAAATACATTTAATATTTATTACATGTCTAAAAAAGCTTGTATTAAATGAGAAACAAATGAGGAAATTAATAAAATGAATTATTATAATTCGAAATAAATTTTCGAATTATAATAATTTAATTACACTGAGGAAAATTGAAGCAGATACTATAACTAACTACAGAAGTTACAAATCAGTAATAGTTTAATGAAATGAAAAAAATAAACTAGTTCAACTGATAATTCTAGTTAAATATAGACAGCATAACAAACTGTCAAAATGAAATATACTAGTTTCTTAGTTGCAGCTACTCTTTAATCAAAATTTCAGTTATTATCAGGTAACAACTAGAATTTTCACAGTAAATCCAACTTATGTTCTTTAGTAACTTTTGCTGTTTTAATCAGTTGAAAAAAAATTGAACAAATGTATATTATAAAGAAAAATGCATATTAATTTTTAAAACTATATCATATGTATTTGTATATAATTAGAAACGTTGTATTGTGTCGAGCAGTATAGATAGTACATAACAGTGAGAGGCATATATGAGTGTAGATTAATGTTTTGTTTATATGTCTCATAATTATAATAATTATATATATATACAGGGTGTACCATAAATATATGACATGAGTATGACCATCAGACTTCTAGTCAAAAGTTCTGCAAAATTAGACATTGCCACAGATTCAGCCATGGTTGCCACGGCGTTTCCCAAGCTGTGGCAAATGCTATGGTCATACACCATGATACGAGCCATGGTATGGCAAGGAATGTGGCTCTTGGCATAATATTTGCCACAGTATGGGCAATATTGTGGCGACCATGGCTAAATCTGTGGCAATGACCATTTTTGAAGAACTTTTGACTAGGAGTCTGATGGTCATATTCGTGTCATACATTTATATTACACCGTTTATAATGTTATAATAAAATGTTAAAATGTTATAATACAGTATGATAAATTATATATATAAAAAATTAAAGCTATTATATTTTGTTTTGATCCAATTGACAAAAATTAGTATATCTTACTGATATCTTTAGTTGAAACAACTGAGTTCATTGCTAATTATGTCTAGTATCTGTTGAACTAACAAAATAGTAAGAATCTTTTTCCACATTTTCCTGTATTAATCAAAAAAATATTTTGACAGAAAATTGATGGTTATTCTTTGCATTTGAATTTGCTAATTTATTACAGAGATGAAATTAATTTATACGTTGTATCAATAAAAAAGGCAAATACATAATAAAAATAGATTTTTTGAAGCATTTTCAAAAATTAAGCTCTGTAATTCTGTTAGATAAGTAATTTATCTTATTTCTATGAATGTGAATATTGACCGACTTGATATTGACTATTTTGATAATGAGTAAGTTTATCAAAACAAAATTCAGTTTTTGACGTAAATTAAAGTGTCAGGCGTTACATTTCATCGATTGCACCATTAACGCGATGTAAGTCTGCTTTATCGCGTCACATTTTCTTTTCATCGGTACTGAATCCGTTCTATGTTTTGATACGCTTGACCCAGATCTCACAAAGAGGCGTCTTTAATATGCAACATTATTTTTTTTCGCGGAAACAGAATAAATGGCAGATTATCTACGCGACCGTAATATCAACAGTTTTAATTTGGATCAATGTTGACACGTCGATGAAAAAGATGGTTCATACAGATGAAGAAAAATTTAATGTAAAATTATGCAAAATGCAAAATGCGAAATAAAATATCTACCAAAGAAAAGTTTTGATTGTCTCTTTTTAAAAGAAAAAATTAGAAACTGACCTGGTTTCAACATAGCTATGTTTATGCTGTTCAAAATTGGAAACACTCAAAATATGAACAAAAAATTTATCTAAGAAAAATGAAACACGAGGAATTCATATTTAAAATAGCATAAATGGAAAATAAAAAATAATAATAAGCAACATTAAATTAATAAAAATTAATAATTAATAATTAAATAAAGAAAAAATAATTGTTTCATACATTTTTGTAAATTAAAGGATCTATTTAAAGAACTGATTTAACTACTTCTGCTTTCATTCTGTTTAACCAGGTGTAAAGTCTAAACATATACACAAGTTATAGACTTTTGTGTTAAGTTTGACTTTTTCAGTAACATATGGTCAAGATTGCATAGCTCCTTTTCAACTAAAGAGTGTCAGATGTGGCAAATAAGACATTCTTAACAACACTTTGACTCTTATGATAGAATAAACCATACCCGTATCAAATTTCATGTGTACATAAAGACGTTTAATCATTAATAGTGTCCCCTAACATTGAAGTTGAAATATTTTTCTTGGAAAATTAATTTTACTTAATTTAATGTATTAATTCATATAAATTTTAAATAATAGATACAATTATTCATCTTTGTGTATCATAACTTAAGCTGACTCTTCAATCTATTTCACTGTTTCTCTTTTTCACTGATGGGTTTATTATTAACTCTATTCTTTTTGCTCTTATTCTTATCTATTAGCCATGAAGACTGTATACAGTCTTCATACTATTAGCTCTGTTCTATATATATATAAATCATACATATCCCAAATTAAGAAAGGATATATTTTTGTGTCAAAAAGTTGCATTAAACAAATCATTGACAATTGGATCAATGTAAGTAGTATTTTATTAAGTACATGAAAGGAAATTTGAAGACGAAGCTTCAGAAGTATTTACAGCGACGAATCTGCAAGCTTGACAAGTCGATTTTTAAACGACTTTTCCTTGTATTCAATCTTTCAAAGTATTTGCTTTATGATAAGAAATAAAAAAAACACAACTAAAGTAAAATGATAAAAAAGATATTATGCTCAACTGCGTGTACGGCAACTTGAATTCATATTTCTATGGTAAAAGTTGCTAAGGTGTCTTGAATGTGACATCGGAGATCCTGCTAATATAATAAAATGTCTTGTATTAACTTGTTACGATATGCTTAAATGAAGTTCCACGTCACTCAATTTTATTAAAGTTCAAAGAGAATTTTTATGAAAGACTCTGTATTTAATGGTAAGTTATACAATTGCTAAAAATAAATTGATTATCAAATACACTGTAAAATGCTTTTCATAAGACGATTATTTAAATTAAAAAAAATATTATAAAATTTCCTTTTACAGTGTTTACCTTAAATTCGTAATATTTATTGCGATAATAATTACCTTAAATAAAATATCTTTTAGGTTTTGATGAAAAGTAATTTTTTAAAGTTGGTTTGCTTCTTATAAATTATGAAAAATCAAAGTAATACATATAAATATATAGCAATCTATCAAAGATATTTTGAAAAAGTTATTTGTTAACGTTGATATAAATGTTCAAGATAATTGACACACCCTCATATATTGTATAACAGATTGTTGGTAATACAGAATCAAAAGTTACATTCGTTCTTATATTGTAATAAGTTGTGTATAAATTATATTTATTATCAGAAGTAGGGGAGTTTCTTTCATGGGGTAGAAGTCGTAGGTAAAAAAATTTATGATTTTTCAGTTTAAATATACATATCAAAATGTCACTGTAAGAAAAAATTTGTTTTATGAAATTCAAGATGTTATAGGGATGCTATAAGGAATTCATAGGCAGATCATAGAGGTAATAGGAAGGTTTCATAGGGCAGCCCATGAAGGGTCCATAAAAGTATCTCGGATGGAACTAGGGATTTAGTCAGGACTCATACACGGTGATAGGGAAAGGGTCACAGAGTTTCGCCCGGGCGAAGCCGGGGCTTCAGCTATAGTAATACCTAAAAAGATTTACTACTTAATTGAGTGTTAATTTTATTAATTAGTAACAAATAGCAATTTTACATATTTTCTGATGAAACTTGGCACAAAATTTAAATATTTCAATACGTTAGTGATTATGAATATTGGAACGTAAATATTTGTTGAATGAGCACTCTGTTATTGACAGAGTGTGTATGTAAAAGTCTTATATTGTTTATGTACAATTGTTCATAAAATGTATGTGATAATTCACGAATTCCCGTATTTTCCGTATACTCATGTGACTAGAGGGCAAAGATACTGTAGTTACAGAAACAGAGTATAAACGGGGCTTGGCAGCTGGTGCAACGATAACAATACCCGCGGTGCTCGTATAACAGTCAGTCTGTACGTATGTACAGTATTTCTACATATGTATAGATTCATAAGTGTTGGCACGTGATAGTAAATGCGCGCCAGTTCTGAAATCTCGAGTTGCCCTCAGAGCAATTTGCGTAGCCCGTAAACCGTGGAGAGAGACAGACAAAAAGCGAATGAGTGAGAAAGACAGCTCGATCGTTTTTTTATATTCCATTATACATACACACGTACACATTAACAATGTTTTTCTTCCAATTTTAATGAAATATCATATGGAAATCGCGAAATGTACTGTGCGATCTACTGTTATTCTCTTGAGGCCAAAAGATATGCGTCACAATTCATGTTTCGAAACATGCTTTTTGCGATAGTTTCGAAAAAAAACCACTTGTATTGCAGAGCGACGCGACGTAATCTTTGCTAGATAATTTGAATTTTTTTGCTGTTACAATTTTTTTTATTTTACTGCATGCAAAATACAAGACACTACTGGTTACTATCCAGAACAGTAGCAAATCAGGATTGAACTTAGAAAAATGGCGTGGAATATACGTTAGTATGAAGGATAGCAATAATTCACAATATCAGGAGTTTTCCATTCTACTTTTTTGTATAATAATTATTGTTGTATTGAATTTCATTTTTTTTCAAAACAAATTACGATTCTAGGGAAAAATAGTGTCACTTTTATCTGTAGGTCGTATTGTAGAGAAAGATTTTTGGAACTTGATTTTAGTAAAGTCATGGATTACGCAGAATATTATGTTCCTCTTTTGTCATGTTAATATAATGAGGAAGTCATGGAATATCATCATTTACAAATAAATTACATCATAAAGCGTGCATGATCGACAATAAAGCATGATTTATTGATCTTTATTTTAGTCATCCATTCATTTCTCCATTTATGGAAATTTCAAAGTATTTATATGTATTTCGGGATAATATATTTGAAATAAAATATGTAAGAATTAATTAATTGTGATATTAACAAAAAATTATGTAATTCATGAAAAGTTACAAGAAAAAGTGAATGAATAACATTTATCATATATTTTGTAAATCATATTCACGTCGCAACATGTGACACTTTAAGCAGCATTTTCAAAACTCAATGAATACATCTGAAAATTATGTTTACTAATGTTGGAATAGTCACATTTATTATACGATGTTTAATGCCATATTGAAATATTACTGCGGTTTATTAAAAGTTAACTAGTAAATATACATCCGGCCAATAAAGACCTTTTTTCAAGCATAATTCAATTTACTTTGTGAAAGAAAAAAAGCTGTTAAGTACAATACTTCATAGGAAGTAGTTATTTATTAATCAATATATGCTTTCAACTTTACGTTGTTATAATCGAAACTTTTTCTGATGAATTTCTAAAAAGTAACATAATACACAAAACTACTTTTTTCTTAAAACCAATTTTCATTTTTATTATATTTGTGTACATTGCTTGATTAGATAATTAATTTAATAAATAATAATTATCAGTTTATTATTTTTATCATTAAGTTAGTTATTACGAAAATTCATTGTTAATTGTAGAAACAGTTTTTTATTTTATCATCAAATATAACAAAAAATTGAAATAACTTTTTATTTTAATATAAATTTATTCAATCTACACATTCTGTAAACTAATGCTATGAGATTTTATTATGAAATGTTTGCCTTTTTTGACACTTTAGTAAAAATTATGTTTTCATAAAAAATATACACATTTAACAGAAAAAATTTACTTCACATTACGTGAAAAATCAGTAAAACATTAAATAAGTCACTGTGTGTGATTTATTAAAAAAACTTTGCTTAATATACATTAATATTTCAGTGTCAAACGTATATATTTGCTTAGTAAAACATATTTTTGCATATGTATTTTTAATTTGTAATACATTTTTTATACAAGCTTAATAGGGAAAAGATATAACAAACAAATTAAACGAAAAAAGGTCTAAAAATGAGTCATAAAAAGATTCGAATTATTTATTAGAACGCTTGGATTTCCATTATTATTAGCAGCATGTATCTGATTCAATAGTTTAATTGCGTTTGAATTTTAATGCGTCTATAATCATTCACGATTAAGAAGCAACTATCAGCATCTCGACGTGGGTGGCGTGTCGCCATTCTAAATCTTGGAATATCCTTGTCGTTGTTGTCTTAAACATGAAGTGAAGGTATACTCGCGCGGCCGATAGTTTTCTTCCGTCTCCAATGGAATTCGCGATGATGATATTTAAGCGAAGAACTTACTGCTACTGGATAAATAATTCATCGGTCATCGATTTTACCACAGTATTACTTATTAAACTAAACTAAGCTTCCACTAGATTCCGTATGTCATCTAACTTCACCCTATTCTATCTTATTTTTCTCCATATTTTTCTTACTATCCATACTTTAGCAGAAAAATTAATTACCCAAGACTATCCAATGTATTTTAGTGTTCAAAAACACGAAAGTATACATTTTTTCAACATCAAAAAAAGCATCCGTCAATTTCTTGGATACTTGCCGTATGAGATTGTTAGAAAAAAACAGTATGAATAGTTTTTTTTATACATTATTAGATCGTAAATTTGAATATCTGCATTTTGTGTGCACAATCTAGATTGTAGATTTAGCAATTGAGGTTACTTTATTTGAAGATGCGCGATAATTAGGTTAGATGACAAAATTAGATTTAGAATTCATAACTTGCTTCACGTAATGATTATTATTGATTCTTAGAAACATACATTTATCACAATTTACTTACCTTTCAAAATTTATTAATAAATTATTCCCAAAATTTTGATTTTTTTTCGCGGAAAAACATTGACACTGTCACGTTAAGGTTACGTTTGCCAGCGAATTATCGCGTTTGAGCGTCTAATACAATGAAATCGACTGTGGATCTAATGACGTGGGCCGTAATTTGTGCAAGCTGGATTTTTAAGATATCTATTAATCAAATTAAAAAAATTAATAATTAAAAGAATAACTATTAATCAAAAATCAAAAGCAATTTACAATTAAAGATTAGGATTTTTATTTTAACAATTTATTTGGATGAGAGTATCTTCAAATTGAACAGTTGCATCAGGTTTTCAATATATAATATTCTTTGTCATTGTTTATAATAATAGATGAAATTAAAAGATACTTGAATATTGAAATCAGAATCTTTGTATTACAGACTGAAGATCAATACAACGTAATATGTTTGCAGACAAAGTTAATATTAAAAATGTATATATATACACAATACTTTTAAAGTTAATAAGAAATTGAAATACTTGTTAAATAAACGGAAAGTTTAAATATAATAAATTATTGAAAAATAAGTTGAGTAATAGAGATTATAAATACATTTCAGAATTTATCTCAATATTTGTATTTCTTTTGAATCTAATGTGTTATTAAACTATATTTATGAATGTTTACTTTTACATAGAATTATTCAGTAATATTTACATTAATATTTCATTATTATAAATATGCTATAAAACCTATTGCTTAACAACTGGAGTTAAAAAAAGAAATGAGAAGTAGTAATCAATAGTTAAATTTATTGTATATTTTAAATTGTTAAGCTCAATTATTAAAAAATTTAGTAATTGTTAAATAATTTGTATAGAGACATTTAAACATTAATTTTTACATTTCTCGACTATTTATAAATTTGATAAATTATTGGATATATTATAGCTGAACTTATTTATTTTCTAATTTCAAATTAGAAACAAATTTTATTAGGGATAAAATACATATAGTTAACATAAAAGTATAACATTTAGATATTCATAAGTAACATACCAATTTTTCTTGTCTGACAACTGATATTTTCGTTACTAAATTTAACATTTTCAGTGAAGTCATTAGTAACTTGATCATTAAAATCAAGGACGTATACCCACTAAACTTAAAAATACCACTTTTTGAAAAGCAAATTAGTATTTCCCATCCAAATTTATGTCACACTAATTTCTATAATGCAAACAAACTCTATTAATTCTTTTATTTTTACATATGACATGTTCAGTTAATAGAGTACGATTTAATTCGAAAAACCAACATTCTCTATTCATTCAGCAGAAACGTTATAAGTCATAAACGAGATGTATTAATTAGTAAGTCAATTTCCGCATGCATAATTATATCACATCCGTTCTAATTACAATATGTGCCAATTATTTTGAATGCTTTCGCGTAACTTACATAGAATTTATTTTCACAAGTCTCTTGTCTGTTATAACAAACAAAAGAAGTCAACATTTCGATTTCACCTCAGACAAAAAAGTCGCCCAAGACGACAAATTCCCCTCTTCACGTCATTTTTCAGCACTTTCCGAATTGTGTAAGCGTTTCTCGGGGAAATAGTCTTGCAAGTTTTTCACATTGTTGTGCCTTTCTATTTCGCTCTGTTAGCATTTTTCTCGCGACAATTTCGATTCCTATTCTCATAATTGATACACATCGTGAATATAGCTTTTCGTTGATATCCAACGAACGTACATTTTCACACATTTCATAGAGTTTTGAAGAATGCAAATACAACACGATTTGCGTTGGGGATCGTATAAATAATTATTATGTGCCGAAATGTAGATCAATTGTTTCCCTCGTTTTTTGTATATACCTCGGGCGTTTATCAATCAGCGAAGCAAGTTCACATCCTGCTGTCGCTAGCTGTCCGCCTTCCTCACTGATTCATCCATATTCGCTCATAAAGTTTCACCAAACGAACGAGTAAATATCTAGCGCTGGTCGTGCGTATTTCGCCATATACAGACTTCGATTGATTGTCATTGTTCTGTTCTTCATTCGTTATTATTTCCGTGTCCAGGAATTATTTTTATAATAGACAAAGAAAAAAAAAGAATGGTCGCAAAATGCACGTTCACCTTTTTCTTTATTCATTTGTCACATGAAATTTCAGGGTCAAGGATGCAATTAATTACTGATGATGCTCTTACTAAAAATCTTACAATTTTGCTCGTAAATTTCAGCTTGTATTCCATTTTATTATTTAGTTTCATTACTTTCATTAAGTCGACGAGCAATGTGTTAGTTCAAAAAAATGTGTTTTTACAGTTGACATCTTTTGCATTTGAATACAATAAAATATAACAAAAAATATACGAAAAGCCTTTTTGTGAACCAACAAAGTTTATTTTACATTCGATTTTGACGGATAAAAGGTGTAGTCATTAAATAATTATTTTTATTAAATTTCTTTTATACAATCTTTTTTTTTTTGTGAGTTTCTATTAAAAAAGAGTACAATGTCAAATTACTTTCACAGTTTATCTGTCAAACGGATGGAATAGATAAAAAAAACCAGGAGCGATTTATCAGTCGCGGAAGTCAGAAAATTACGTCGTGTAAGCTTCAATCCCCGTTATTTCGTGGCGCTTTGTTTTGTTGTATACAGCAATTTGGCAAAACGGAAAGTGTAAATAATTTTCTGTAGCTTCATTAGCAAGATTATACTAGCTTTATGATCAGAGTTAAGGGAATAGTGTTGCTTTACGCGGATCGATAGAAAGCAAACGTAATTAACAATTAGCATTTTCCGTCTAACAGAAGCAACGCAATAAGATGCGTCGATCTAAATGTGACAAATAGACAGGCGGGTTATGTTTGAGCAAACGTCTGCAAAGAGCCACCCCACGAATGAAAACATAATACGCAGTTCAGTCGCTGCAAAATTAGTGCGCACAGAAGAAACGGTTACGTGTCACACAAGAAGATGTTAATTTATTATAAACATTTTATAATGAAGAACGTATCTAAAATAAGATACGTTCTTCGTAACATAAAACTTAATGAGTTTCTGCTTTAAGCAATAATTTTGGATAATATTAATGGAAGCAAGGGTTATGTGAATAAAAGCAGAAAGGACTGACTTTCAATCAAAAGAGACATTTTGCTTGCAAAAATATAATGTATCTTTGGCAAACGAAAATGTATTTTCAATGTTGAAAATGTTTTCATTTGAAAACAAAGTATATTTCATTAAATACAAGTCGATGAAAATAAATAAGAGTTTACTAAATGCAACTTGTGTAATTGATTGTATTATGAATAATGTGTCTATCAGTAAAAATGAATCAATTTTCATGTTTACATTACTTTTTGAGATGAATATTATTAATTAAAGAAACAAATTTAAGTTTTAAAATGTTTCCAGAGTCATGTTAATCATTAATTATTTATTACAATAAAAATGTTTAGTTTTGTTATAAATTTTTATAACAAAATATATAAATTTTGATAACAATATATACAAATAAAATAAAAATTTGCAAGTAATACAATTTTATGATATAAATTTAAAGTCAGATTATTTTTATATAGTGAATTTACGTTCTACGTGATTTCGATTTTTTCGTATAATACTTCATTTTTAAACAAAGAACATATACATGTCAATCAGAATGAAGGAAAAACTTAACAGATAAAACAGAGATAAATTTTCAGCTTCATTACATTTTTCATCACAGAAACATTTGTAACAAAAATTACTTAAAATATATTTCTTTACCGGGAATCTATTGTTTTCCTATATATTTATAAGATAACAATGTCATTAATAATTATTAATGACATGTAATGCTTAAATATTACATTTTATTTTACCTAACAAAATTAGACATTATAATATGTACAGTCATTAGCATATATGCCCGGTCTTTTTTACTGTCTGTTATCTTTTTTCAAACATTCGTTACCCGTTATAAGTTAAACAAAGATGACACTAATTTTTGTATACAAAAAATATGTTAAAAGTGTATATTATTGCACATGATAAGTCGTTGGGTCATAAAAAAGAAAACGATCTCTCGATTTTATACTTCTACAGTGCACCCGATCTCACGTAGTTGAGCTATTCTCACGTGAATCATCGATTGATCTTTTAGTGGAGGCGTCAATTGTAGGGGAATACTTCACCTGCTTTGCTACTTAGTCAACAGCAAGTCGAGGGGATTGCCGTGATTTTATAATCAGCATCAAGTCTCGATGCAAAATTAAACAACAAGTATAAATATTTACAAATAAATATTCACATGATGCATCGAATGCACGTTATCTGGATGGCATGGAAAATATTGATTGATAATTTACTTTTTGTTGTATGTAGAATTATATAAAAAAAGGAGTTAGTTTTTGGTTGATATGTAGGTCTTTAGACTAATGATGATGTTCACTTGTATTGCGAGGTGGCGCTTAGCTTTTTAATCTGTTGTATTTTTCCTTGCCTTTTTTTCTTTCAATCAAAAACAGTTTTATACGTTGTATTCATTAAACGTACTTTATAGGTCAATGGATTTTCGTATATTTTAACGTTATCGCAACTGCCCTTAAAAGTAAACTGCAAGTTAAATCGCGTTTTAAGGCAGCATCGTACGCTGTGGCCCGTTGGTTATACATTGATCTACCGACTCTAACGTTATAAAATATTTGTTCCATATTCCAGCACAACGTACATTTGATATCAGGCAAACATTTATTTTGTACAGTTGTCCGTGTAGAATAATGTTACAAAGGTTTTAGCTGTCATACATATACATATATATACATAAGCATCAAAACTATATATGTATTCAGTGCGTCTGCAATTGCATAAACTTAATACTCGATAGTACACGGTTTTTGATAAAAGCTATTAATCGTTGCTATTGACGTTAATTACTGCGTAAAATTCAACGAAAATTATCAAAATCACATGAAACGAGAGCAAGTCGTACGAACCCTCGTGCAAATTGAATTTCAACTGGTAAAATGTTAGACTAATTAACTTTGGTTCGTTTAATTCTTCGAAGGGTAAAATTATGAATGCTATTTTAAAGCTCGGTTCTGAAGAAATCTAAATATTCACGACAAATTATTTCATTATGAGGAAGTTTTATAAAAAAGTATGATTATTATGACAAAAAAATATTATTGTTAGGTCATCAACTAGGAAATATAATTTCTCTTATAATTTTATTATCGTGCTTCAGAAACTTGTGAGTGCAGATTATATTTCAAAAACAGAATTTTTAATTTAAAAAGTTGTGATAAAAGTTTAATCCTGATTAAAGTTATATAAGTTATATTTTATTATTTTTCAACTTGCAAATAATTTCATTTTTTTTTCGCAAACGTAGGTTAAAAATCTTATTTTTTGTTATCATTGTTAATCAGATCAAGGTATAGAAAATGACGTTTATAGTATATTACTTAACTAGTGAAGTCTGCAGAGGTTTTTCCCACGAGTGAGAAAGATGGCATCACGAGCGAAGCGAGTGATGCCATTCTCACGAGTGAGAAAGCCTCTGTTTGCTTCAGTAGTTGAGTACGATATTTTCCCTTACGAGAGTGGGAAAAGTAACTACTTTTACCACTCGTGTAAGGAAAATTTCTTTTCTCAAATCTTATTTGTATTCTCTTTGACATACTGAGGCCTTTATAGTAATAATATTTTAAAGTAAAGATTAATATTCCTATTACTGTAATGTATATTACCGGATTTCACATGAAGTCAATATATAATTGCGATACATAATAACATATACACATGATGCAATGTATACGTTTTTTAATAAATGGATTTTAAAGCTGAAGCCCCGGCTTCGCCCGGGCGAAACCCTGTTCCTGACCTCAAACTTCCTGAAAACTTTCTGACAACCCCCTGAAAACCCTCTGACAACCCCCCGACAACCCCTTGAAAACCCCTCGAAAACCCCGTGACAATCCCTTCGACAATTTCCGTGACAATCCCCTGATAACCCCCTGACAACCGCCTGACAACCGCCTGACAACCAAAATCGGGGTCCAAAATCGAAAAAAATTTTTCAAAAACTACTTTATATATCGTAATTTTATACAGCCTACGACACTTTGAAGGATTTCAGCTATAGTTGCTCTCAAAATTTGAGCAAAATCGGTTCGGTAGATTTTGCGTGATTGACATACAAACATATTTTAAATTTTATATATTCGTATGGATATGGATAACCTATGTTGAACATAGTTATTCTTTCATTAATTTGCTTATACACTGCATATATTATGCTGTTTTAATGGTATTGAAACACTATATACATTATTTCAGTATGGTTTCACATCGAGATTAAAGTGCATAGTTCTGCCAAAATAGTAATCATTATTTCATGTTTAAGACAAGGAAATTAGTATATTGTAAAACTAATAAGAAAAGTTTTCATGACATCACGAAGCGAGTGATGTCACACACGCTCGTGTGGCGCTAACTTTTTGCACAATTCGTACACGATATTTTTTCCAACAAGGGCATAAAAAGTGGCCTGTTTTCTCAACGTGTTTTTGGTGGGAAAAGTAACTACTTTTATGACAAGTGACTGTTTTTCCCACGCATGGAGGAAATAGGTTACTTTTCCCGCTGAAGCCAATTAAGAAATAGGCTACTTTTCATAAGCGTGTTGGAAAATACATATTTTTCAGTCGTGCGCAGCGGACAAAAATGGAACTAACAGAACTCTCGTGCCAAAAGCTGTCACTTTTTCGGCACTTGATGTTTCGAAAGTAATGTTAGTAATAATTAACTTTTGAGTTATTCTAAAAAATAATTATGCTATAATGGCTTTTTTTGATATTCAAAGTATTCTTATTTTTCTACACGGGGCCAAAAAATACCATTAACCCAAGAATGTGTAAATATAGACTGTCTTTTATTGATCCAATATAAAAAAAATGTTAATCTAAGCATATTTCATATTAACTTAATAGTCTGCCAATATAAGAATACATATTGTTGAATCAAAAAGAAAACTTTCTTGAAGTAATAGTGAATACAGATCTACGGTCTATATTGAAAGACGTAATAGGTTCACTCACAATAGATACAATTTCGACTTACCATAGAACCAATGGTCAAGCTTAACCGATTAGAGGTCGTAAAACTGACAGAGATGAAGCGATTTGAAATAAGACCGCGAACTGTTTTGGCAGGGCCATAACAAGAGAATGGGATTTTTCATTAATTTTTCATTACACTTCCAAAATATTTATATATATTAAAAATTTGACAACATTTAAAGAATATTTGAATATTCTATAATTTATAACTTAAGATATATATTATTTTGCAATAAATTTTTTATTGTACTGAAATGAATCAAATATTTTTTGTACATAAATGGAACATTAATTTAAATACTTTTTTCATGCAACATATTTTATTAATACTGTTAATAATTTTTACAACATAAATATTTAAGTTTACTTTTTTATATGTAATGTTAACATAAAATATTGATCATAATCATATTTATATTTGATTGATTGTCATTCACTTTGCGTTTTCTTGGCATGTTTCTTCCAAACAATAAATTGAAACAATGAATAAGAAATAACCTCTAAATCTCTATTATTATATCTCCATTAAACAAATTTCGAGAATCAAACAATTATTTAATGCTATTACGATTTTTATTTACATTGTTTTAACACCTAACCTATATTCCGATGTCATATTACTTGCGCCCCTGAAAATAGTACGCATACGGGCTTGGCTTTGAGTCACGTGTTCACTAATACATTCGAACTTTCACTAACACAATCAAACGGTGCATCGCTATTGGTCGAGAGCTCACGGACAGTCTCAAGTGCGATTTCGTGCGTTTGGACCTCTAATCGGCTAAATTAAATGACATGCCAGATACAAGACTGCCAAAACTCTGTTGGCTGAAACTTCACAGCTTGTTGAGTTCTGACAGTCACCACGATAAATACACTGAGATCTGATTATTTGAAATCTTGTGACGTCGCAAACTCGAGACATCTATGGTTCGATCTATTATCTTCAACACATATTAAAACCATCAAAAAACTTTGTTACTTTGTTATCGAATTATTAAAACACCGAGGACCTTGAAATTTTCTTTTCGCTTGTTTATATTTTCTACATATTTTCTACGCAAACTACTGTTTTCTTTTTTTTTCTCATTGGAACTCTTGTACAGATCTGTATAGACTTTTAAACAAATAAATATTACATTAAACAAATATCCTTAACAGATTCAAATATTTTACTTCCATCCCTCCCTCCCACAAAAGCGAAGTAATTTAAATTCGTAAATACAATAATCTTGAATCTTAGACCTACCAAAAATGTATTCTATAAAAATAGTATTCTCCCAAAAGTATCAAAAAGATGCCTTAAACATTAAAAGAAAATGTGAAATACCTTAAAACTCTACATTAAAAAGATATGAAATTATGCGAAGAGCCAAGTTGATTGATGCATTAAATTTCACAAAACAAAATTTCAAATTAATTATGCAAAAATACCTCAAAACTCTACATTAAAAAGATGTAAGTTCATGTAAAGAGCCAAGATCACCGTTAAATTAAATCCTAACAAAAATAAGTCATTAAGAATATATACCCACAATAAATCCTACACGGAAAATTAAAACTAGATATGAACACTGCGCAGGAAAAAAGAATTCACTGTTTAAAAATAAAATGTTACTTAAACATTGGAAACAAGTGTGCGGACAATGTTAACCTATTGGATTCCTATGTTCTGTGCAGTGTTAATATCTAGTCTCGATTTTCCGTATACCAGATAAAGTCATTAAAAAAATACCTAACAAAAACATTCACAATAAAAATAATTCTAACAAAAAAATGCACCTTGGCTCGTTCATTTTTCACCTTTGGAAGGTTCTTAATTATTCGATTTATGAATTTAAATTATTCCTTTTGTGGGAGGACTTAGTTTATTATCAATTTACTTAGCGTCTTTACATGATTTCATATCCTTTTAATGTAGAGTTTTAAGGTATTTCACATTACTTTATGATGATGTTTAAGGCTTTTTGTTGATAGTTTTGGGAAATAATAATTTTTATCGAATACATTACTTGTTGGTTTAAGGATTTTGTTCGGAATTATCAACGCTTGGTTTAAACCTGGTGCACCGTGCCAGTCTAATTCGCTTTTTGTCCACTAGGCGGCCGCGCACTATAGCATGTTCATCTCTCCCACTTATGACTTGAGCTTTCTCGGGCTTAAGTGGGGCCGCGCGGCGCCAGTTCGACACTCTCCGCTCAGTGACTGGGCGGTGAACAGCTACCTACAGTGGCACCCGCGGACTCTCCAGTGACTTGAGTAAGTCCCCCCCCCTCGTGCACATACGAGGTTACCCTGGTACTCACCGTACCACCGCACCAGGAACCACCCCTTCTCCGAGGGTTTTCCTACCGGGCAACTACTTACTCTAGTGACTAGAGTAAATAGTAGAGGGCGCTCCAGCGACTGGAGTCGACCCTCTTTTTCCAACCTCACTTTTATCGCACCTTCAACGGTCGATAACAAAGGTCCCTGACTTATCATAGGGGCTTGTATTAATTCTAATCAGCCGTCCCACGAAACATTAACTTCAAGTTTCTGCGACAGATCAAAACGGCCCCGCTCTCCCGTGGCTGTCTTACGCAACTCAAAACCTTTTCTGCGCCAAATTTAAAAATTTAAATTTGCGAATAAAGTTGCAAACAGATTTTAAATTATAGGATTTATGAATTTAAATTATTTCGCTTTTGTGGAAATGAGGGAGGTGACATATTTAAATCCATTCATGATTTCTTAAATTTAAAATAGCATATAGTTAATGTAAGACCTAAGTAATGTATACACCTTGGCTCGTCTATTTTATTCCTTTGTGAGGTAATTTCTATTTTTCTTTAGTTTAATCAATTCTTGTGGAAGAAGTGGGAATTAAAAAAGCTTTCATTTTTCTTGTATAGCTAAACTTGGCTTATTACATGATTTCACATCTTCTTTAGTATGAAATTGTAGTAAATTTTTGTTGAATTTTCATATTCTTAATTATACAATTTCATGCACTTTTGTGAGTGTTATACAGGGTGATTGGAAATGATTGACCAGTTGCCTGCCAGTTGCCAGTTGCCTGATGAGTTGCCAGTGGCCTGCCAGTTGCCAGTTGCCTGCTAGTTGCCAGTTGCCTTATGAGTTGCCAGTGGCCTGCCAGTTGCCAGTTGCCTGCTACTTGCCAGTTGCCTGCTGGTTGCCAGTTGCCTGCTAGTTGCCAGTGGCCTGATGAGTTGCCAGGCAACTGGCAACTAGTGGCAAATGGTAGGCAACTGGCAACTCATGAGGCTACTGGCAACTGGCAACTCATCAGGCAACTGGAAACTGGCAGGCAACTGGTAACTCGCAGGCAACTGGTAAGTCGTCAGGCAACTGTCAACT
>JABFPJ010001774.1:0-23162 GCA_022817425.1 Gryon sp. ZL-2020 | reverse complement strand
AGAAGGATTTTTTTTATAATGTTAAAATTATAAAAAAACTACTAAGTCAAAAAGTAAAATTTACTAAATGCATTTTCCATCACAAGTTTACTCGGATACATAGTAATTTTTAATGAGTTATTTCCTTGCGTGTAATTTCTACACTGTGTTAAGTAAAATAGATAATAATTTGTTATATATAAAGTTATTGTATTATACATTCTATTATACATTATATGCCGGGTAATATATTAATTCGTCCAAAAATTTGAATCATAATGGATCTAAGGGGCCGCTCGCTTTTTGAAATTGAAAAACTTCTTTTGAAATTGATGTGTAATACTTTCAGTCGTTGTATAATAAAGGTATTGTAATAACGAGTTTTAAATACAAATTTTGTATTTCAGAACTTAAACAATCTACCTCTATAAACGTTGAAATTTACATAAATCATGAAAATATGAAACAAATGTTTCAATGGTTGGTGGGAAATTGTACAGACAGGTAAATTTTTATTATTATTCACACAATAAATATTTTGTCTCAATATTCATTTATCAAAGTTTATGATTTCAATTTATGCTGTAATATATATGAATGTATATTCAAAATCTTAATTTTTTATTTACATTTGAAATATGCGTTCGATAATTTAATAATATAGGCAAGATAAATGAATTACAAAATGTAATTTAAATTTGAACAATATTCTGTTCCTCTGTCATAAGTTACTAAAATATTGACTAAAGATAGTTCAATTCCACATCGTTCAACAGTTTTTTGTTCTCAATTTCTTTTATATAAATTAATTGAAAAAACCTTGGAATATTATAATTGAAATGAAATTTAGCCTTGACCGTAATATAATTCGTGCGTTGATTTTTGTTACGACCGCATCCTTCACACACCGGTAATTGTAAATTAAGACACTTTATTTTATGATACAGATAAGACTTTTTTTTGCCAGATGTATCTATTTGTGTTTAAGCTATTTCTTCCGTATTATCATCAAAAATGTATGATTATCAGAATTTGAAGAATGAATTAATTGCAATTATCATTAATCAAGGAACTTCGTGTTTTCGCAGCCTTCATACATGGCCAGTTTTAAGCCTTAACGCGGATGCACTGTTTCTGATAAGATACTTCCGCGAATGCATACTTTGATGTTTAAAGTTACAAATAAAATTCTATGATTTATGTTGAGTTTATATATAGATTTTAGAAGACAAAAGAATTGATATTCAAGTTCTAATCAAAATCGCAAAAAAAATATATTTTATAATTTTAATAAATAATAATATTAAATAAAACATAATATTAAATAAACAATAATATTAAATAAAACACAACAATAAATAAATAAAACACAACAATAATATTAAATAAAACATATACATATAATATATTTCTATATGTTATGTTTGTATTTTACATATAAACAATATTATTTGTAAAAATCTATTTTTTCCGTACGGGTATATACATATTAATTCTTTATATGCACAATACTTTCATATTATTATATATTAGTATTTCATACGTTTGCACTTACATAATAGACGAACTATAGCATTTTTGCAAACGTCACTGATATGTAAAATAATAAATAATACGTTATCATACAATAAATAATATAACAATGAAATTGTAAGGAGTTCGGTAAGTCTTTTTAAAAAAATATTTTACAAACAATAAACGTTATAATTGAACGGCAAAACAATAGTCAAAATATAAAATAAATGAAAGTTATACAAAGAAAAATGTTTCATAACTCAAAAAGTATTTTGAAAATATAATAAATGTACATATTCTAATCCTATAATTATGAAAGAAGAATTCTTAAATCATCACATGAAAGCAATAAAATAAAAACATTAAATTAAAATAAAAAATGTAACGTCAATTTAACTATTGCACTTAATAAATATATATACTGTTACAATTATATCTAACAAAATATATCAATTTCATCAATATGCATATTTATCTTCCTGTCTTACTTCACATTTTATCTGTTCATATTATTATTTAAATAACCATTTCATGTCATTACAATGTGACAACCGATAATATTTGCTAAGAAATTATTAACACGAAAACAACGTTCAAACAAGAATTACAACATTTCATAATTACGACCTTATCAGTGCTCCGCGTTTCTCCTCAATTTATCACGAAAAACGTCAATAAAGATTCATAAACTTATATAAAGATCGGTTTGTGGAAAACGTATAAAATGCATTTCACAGTTTGAATGTATTTACTCGTTGGAAAAGCACGACTGAAGTGAAATAATTAATTTTCAAGAAAAAACTCTTTAAAATGTTTTTTTATCAACTTGCAATTATTTGTTGTTCAATAACATTTATTAATGCACAAAATGGATATTGCAATTTACCTAGTTGTAAAGGGAAACCGCACTCGCTGTGTATTTACTCTGTGAGTTGTTCTGATAATAATTGTTAATAAAATCGATTATACTGAATTTAATTAATACATTTCTCTGCTGGATTGGTAAATCTTGACACATAATAAATAATAATATTAATAATAACAATAACAATAACAATAACAATACAAATAATAATAATAATAATAATAATAATAATAATAATAATAATAATAATAATAATAACAATAATAATAATTTAATCAATATTAAAGCAAAACTAATAATTTTTCGATTTAACTATTCTTCCAATAACATTTTGTCTTTAATTTTGTCTCTTATGTTAGGATAAACCAAGTTCCAAATGTGGAAAATGTTATCAAGTAGGATTGACGCCTTCAGAAAAAACTGCAGTTCTTAATAGACATAATGAGCTGCGATCTAAAGTGGCCAGTGGAAATGAAAAACGCGGTAAAAATGGTGGTCAGCCTAAAGCGGCTCCTAATGCAATGAAAAAACTTGTACGTGCTTAATTATACTCGTTTTATTTAATTTTCATTATATTAACGTCGTATTAAACATTATATTTAATATTTTAACCATTTTATAGTCTTGGAATTCGGAATTAGAAAATATAGCTCAGAGATGGGCTGATCAGTGTCAAAGTGGACATGATAAATGTCGAAATACTCGTAAGATTAAATTTACTTTACCTATATTACTAAAATTATTATTAAAGTATCAAAAATAATTTAAATACAATTAAAGTAATAATAATAAATAAATAAAATAAAAAGTGTAATTAATTTTATACGTAATTAAATTTTATCTTCTATTTTAGCAAAATATGTAGTTGGTCAAAATGCTGCGAGTATATGGAGTACTGCACCTCAAAGTATTCATGTTTTAAATATGGTAGATGCATGGTATAATGAAGTTAAAGATTTTGATAGCAAATATGTATATAATTACCAGTAAGTATATAATATTAATACAAAATAGAATGTAATCTTGTATATTATGTCTATCTAATTAAACTTTTTAAGTTTGAAAAAGTGCAAATTTACTTATTTAAAAAATAAGTGAATATTCACTTTTTCTGAGTGAAGATTTTGGACTCAAAATAAGTAAATATACGTAAAAATATTTTGAATAAATTTGCACGTATTTCAAAATATTATATTTTTGAGAGAACATTTCTTGAATTATTTGTCTAAATATATTGATTAAAACCAATTATTGAATCGATAAATTTCAGATTTGATCCAGCAACCGGACACTATACACAAATGGTATGGGGAAATACAGACCAAATTGGATGTGGATATGTCAAATGTGATAATGGAAACGGTTTTCATGAGGGACATTTGATCTGCGATTACGCACCAGCTGGAAATTATATCGGTCAACCGGTTTATAGAACTTAAATCTTCCTGCGAAACTAAATATATACTGTAAATTATGAAACTTAATTAAAATAATTGCAATATATTTAATACTGTTGAGCGGCTGTAATGACACGATTGACTTGTCAAACATATTTTCAGTGTAAAAATGAATGTAAAAAAGGAATGTTGATGCATTCAAAAAGGTTATATATTTTGTAATAATAAATTATTTATGTTAATTAATGGCTGTTTCGTTAATTAGGTAATAATACTTTATCAAACGAATTACTTTTCAGATTATTCTAATACTACTCATATTTGTAACTGACACAACATTCTGTAAGAAGCAACGTTATTTATTTCCTTTTATCTCATCTTTCCTAATTTATTTCACCTCGACCAATCTCACCTCATACTTTGCCTTTTATCACTTCATATTTCATTTTGTTTTATCATGTACCATTTTATCTTGCGTTTCCATCAATTTAACGTTTTTGTTTGTTATCATTTAATTTCAAAATATCGCAATTTATAATCATTAAAAAAATTAACAAATAATATTGTTCAATGTCTTTGGTGAAATATCAAATCACTTTACTGACTTTACTGATGATTACTAAATTGTATATTTATTAATATAAAATATACTATCTTTGTATATAGTTTATATATATAGTTTTGCAGATTTTACCTCATGTAATAACCAACATTACAATTATAACATACTTAATTAATTTTCTGCTTTAATGATTCATTAAAGCAGAAAATCACTCCACATTTTTTAACAAAATTTTCATCAATTAACATTAAAAGTTAAAATCATTTACTATATTCATATATTGTCTCAATTGTGAGTTTCAATGACTGATGTCAAGTTTCATAATTTGCACGTCATAATAAAATTATTACTAAAATGTGGAACAAAATGTTTACTAAGTTATGATTACATTACACAACTGTGCAAATTTTCAGCACAATAGCATTCTTGATATCTACTCGAACGAAATGCCACACATTGTATTATTTCCTTACGTTACAACGAAAGAGATTACTTAACGACCATGAACATTATAATAATCATAACCATTACGTTAGAATGAATATTTTATGCATCGTTAATCTAATTCATGCATTGAAATTAATCAAGCAGGTTAATTATTAAGCTAATTAATATTCACATTTTATATATTGTTGAATATGAATAAGAAATAAATAAAATTAATACTTTTGCAAAATTTATATTATTTTTTGCTTGTATTTTTTTCCTTTGAAATATAAAACTACCATTATATTCTGACTTAATAATCAATTACAAAACCATGACTCAAGTATACGTTTTCATGAAAATTAAATTGATTAAAAAATATGCTACCATTGTTTACTTGTATTAATTTTTCATTGAAATACGCAAAATATTGCAGTGTACACAAAACATAAAAACGAACAATAGTACGTTGAAATGTATGTAATCACTCTTATTTCTAGATATGTATAGCAGAATTTTTCTAGATTACGATCAACGGGAAACCCAAAACTGGAATATGCATTTGAATAAAATCATTTTCTAGTCATAAATCAGATTAAATAAAAAATACGATAAAAGAGCGTGTGCAACAATATTTTAGAATAAAAAAGGGATTTTCTATTATTTTATTATTTTAATTAAAAACATAAATACAACAATTGAATTATTATATATATTTATACGGATTACTTAATTATGATTTTAATAAGTCTGCTAATTATTTCAAATCTGTTGTATATATTATATTTGTTTATATTTTATGTACTATTTTTAATGGTTATTAATATTTTTTATGATCAATAATTATTTTAACTAAATATTATTACAGTATTTTTTAGTGAATTCACTTATTATTTTTGCAGTAATCCGAAATTTTTTAGTCAGTATAACAATAATCTATTGTCGGCTCAATTTCAAAAACTTTGACAGGTTAGAACAAAGTTTGACGTACCTGATTGTTCCTGACGTAGAAAATAATACGTTGAGCGTTCAAAAAAATTACAAGCAAGTTAATATTATCGAGTCTTATTTTTGCAACTAAACCTTCCGTTCCATTTTTTGAATAATCATTCCAAATTTATTCTATTCTCAAAATCCATAAATTGCATAACTTTTTCCCTTTTATCCGTATAATAGTATTCCGATGATTCAAAAGTTATTGTTTTGGCTCTGATTTTAGTATAAAACTTACCTGCTTTTTCAATTTTTCTTAAGTTTTGATTTCGTTCCAACGGTTTTATAAATCTTTTAGACATTTGTTGTTACGATCATTATATTTAATATTTAATATTTAAAATGTATTATTATTATTACAAAAGTACAGTTAAAAAATGTATCAATTTTTGAATAATATTTCTACGAAGAGCAAATACTGATTGAAATCTATTCTGCATTAATGAAAACAGCGGCAAATTATTATCCGTTAACTCTGTGTTTTTGAGGACTCCAAAAATTTGATTGATTTGTCGGCTTTGGGTTTTACTTTTACAATCGAATCCGTGTTAGGAACATTTTTTGCCTGTTTGTTGCCCGAAGCTTTTGTTTGTCGGCGTCATGACTAAATAGTCGGTCGATTTTTTCCTCGTTGAATTTACTATAAACCCAGCGAGTGTTAGGCAGAAGCATTGCATTCGACAACTGCTTGAATTATTGTACTGAAAAAAGGCGTCAATATTGACGCAAAATAGAAATCGGATCTTTAGCGCACGTTCTGCTCCTGTATTTATTTTCTTGCGGCGAAAGATACTTTTATATGGAATATCGCGTACCAAAAATATAAGGTCAAAGTTAAAAGAAAATACCGGGACATTTATTATTCGCACTGTTACTGAATGAATAACGTTGGACAAAGAGGACCAAAAAAAAAAAAAAAAAAAAAAAAAAAAAAAAAAGAAACCAGTGAAGCAATATTTAAATGCACACCAACCCGAGGCAAACGAAAAATACGTAATATTAAAATATCGTTCTTTTTAATTATTGCGATGCTATAAATAAACAAGCAGCGTATATGAAAGAAAAAAATAAATACCGGACGAACAATTTAATATCTTATTTCAAGACCTGTAGATAGATCTAAGATTATAGTCTCTTGATACAATAGGATTATTTAATTCATGTAAATAAGATTTTACATTATGATACAATTTTTTATCAATAATTATTATAATTTTTATCATTTTTCCGACATATAAATGCTACATTTTCTCAAATTTTGAATTTGAGGAAATAATAATAATAAAATAATTAAAATACATCTGCTAAACAAATTATTGCTTAATGCAAGCGTTTATTCGTTTTGTTTGAAGCAGAATTATAAAACCTTTCATGAGTTTATTATTGTAATCCCTGGGAAATAATTTTGACAACATTTTTGCGAATGAGTGGAATATTTTGTGCTAAAATTTCGTTTCTGCGATGATAAAAGTTCACGAAACAATGAAAGCAGCCCGACCTGAATGTAAAAAATGTTGCTTCTATTTGAATAACTCAATGCTTGTAACAATTATGAACTTTGTCGACTGTAATAATAATTGTTACCTCTGCAGGTTTTTTTCGCTGTAATGTAACACAAATAAATGTCCTCGTTTGCAAACTTATTTTGTAACAACCTCAACAAATAAAATTCCCTCGCTTAATTTTTTTAATTTGTTTAACTTACATTTCATTTGATAGAATATATTATATATGATTAAAAAGCAGTCGATATTAATTGGATATTTTATGATGAACTTCCGGCAACGGCGGAATTCGCAACAAATAGTATGTTATGCATCAAGGAAGTTTGCAGGGAGAAAAACGATGTTTCTGTCCCGCGAAACGAGTACGAAAAAACTTCTTTTATCTTCTTTTATTACAACAAATAATTGCCATAATAAATTTCATATAAAATGCGAAGATATTATTTGGCTCTAAAATGAATATTAGAATACTTTATTTGAAATTTGATTATCTTAAATGGAAAAATAAGTCGTTAAGAAATAATAAATTTGATTCAAGTATGTAAACATTTGTCTTTTCATGACACAGCTAACAAAATCTATAATTTACTCCTTGCCATTATTTAACTCTTTATGGCACCATTGCGATGTCCAGTTAGATGTAAAAATATGGTACCGCAGTTAACATTTTAGTACTCAATAATTCCGTTCACGTGAAAACATAACGTAAAAAAATCTTACTTTACTTACAAAGCATTCATTTTGAGAAAATATGCTTACTAACAAAGTTTTTATAGTAATGTAATTTTTAAGCATAAAAAAGGTAACGATCTATTGATTTTCTTCTTTCTTTTCTTATTTAAAATTATTAAAGTTAAATAATTCCAAGCATTGCACAACTGTTGTAAGACATTAATGTATGAGTTTTTAAACAATGAAAAAATAATCCAGATCATAAATTTAAGAGTTGCATTTCTAAAAACAATAATCTAAGAATGATATTTTTGCCGTGCAAAAACAAGGGGATTTTACTTTTCTTGAGAAAATAATGGAATATCAATATTATAAAAAGAAAATGTTTTAAGAAAGCCGATTGGGAGTGTCATCTCTCTTAACTTTCTTATACTCATATCTTAAGTTTTTCACTGATAGTTTAATTTTATTACATCCCAAGTTCTTTCAACGTTTACCTCGAAAATTTATCGTTTCAAAGTTCTACAAAAATCTCACGTCAAATTTAATAAGTGATTTTCCAATAATGAACCCAGCTACATTTGACGTTTGTTTGTCAAAAGTACATCGCATATAACAAGAACCTATAATTGACGTCCTTCATTAAAAAAACAATGATGAATTAATGAAATCATCATATTTGAACAAACCTTCTATTAATTTTTAACGCCATTTTGAATCTACTTAAATTATCATTCTTATATTTATTCAAATTATGCGTCATACATTTATTTTATTATATTTGTTCTTCAATATTCTTAAGTAAACTTTCATCCGAACATTTTCAAACTACATTCTCATTAATGCCAAAAATTTTGCCAAATTTTTCAGTTACATTTTTGATAGACGAATTTATGAATCATGAAACATTATTCACTTTTCAATTATAATAGTTTTTTCCACTTAAACTGTCGCAAAGTTGCATACTTTAATCATGTTTCTCTAGAACATAATGGCAAAAGTTGTTATCAAACTTCATTATAATTGTCATAATTTTTGTTGAAAAACTTATTTTGAAATCTAATACAACAAATATTTGTCATAATATTCATTTCATAACATATTTATATATAAATAATATAATAACAATTTTCAAATTACTTACATAAATAAAAATATGCTCTATTTAACATTTTTCCAATTAAAAAACTTTTCTTTATAACGTTTTTGAAATGTATATTTAAACTTAATATATTTTTAAATTAAAATGAAGCACAACAAACGTTTTACATTTGATATTTGATATGTTCTAATTTACACAGTTAATTGCTGTATGCGATATTACATAAAAATGTGTTTCATTGTAAAATTCATGTAAAACTCATAATAACATTTTCCAAGAATTTTGTTACAATTTTCATTGCATGAATCAATATTGTCTAATTTTAAATAATCTCATTAAAAAGTGATTAGCAAATATTAAACTGAATGAAACATCGTTAACAAAGGCAATCTTTATATTCACCTAATTTCATTGAATTAAATACAACCGAAAATTAGGTTCTCCGTCGAATTCATCCGATAAGTCGAAGTCCGCCTCAGGATTACCACTTTAATACCGAATTCGTTCCAAGGAAAGACGGAAAAGAATGGTTTTCTAAGACCATTATTTTGAATAATGTGATGAACATTTGCGAACGAATTACCAATTTAATGACATTAAATTTATTCCACAGGCAAACATATTTTCATTAATACGTCTGCATAGTTGTACGCAATGTCAATTTGCATCAGTTAATTTGACATACTTTTGCTTTGTTTATAGACTATAATCATCAATTTCATAAACGTTATAATTAGAATGTCACATTTTTTAATGTCCATAATTCACATAGCGCGAAACGTTAAATTTAATACAATTATAATTAACAATATTAAGCGCCGTAAATTGAATAAATTACATTAATTTATTTATAATAATATAATAAGTTGATTAAATCACGGAATTTATACTAGATAGGCGCGGTTTCGAGTCCCATTGCCGGCCATCTTAACAAAAGTTTTCATTAACTCTGTCAAAAAAGTAAATGGCAAAAAAATGATAATGACTTTCTAATATTAAATCGTTATTATGCAATAAATATTATTCTAAATGGTTTAATTTAAAATGTCTTATTTATTCAAGGATTAAATGGCATTATAACACCATCTGTTAGTGAAAAACCAATTTACTTGGATAAACTCGTGCTAAAGCCCAACTTGAGAAAAGACTTTTATTACCTTAAATATTATTAAGTAATCGACAACCTGAAGAACCGTTACACGTCGACAGGTTTCGTAAATACTTTAAATAACCTTTTGCTTTATATAGCGTTAAGCAATTTCACAGAATTATTTTCATATCATAAAATGCATTTATTTTATAAACTACTTCTATCAACTATTCCATAAAAAATGCGATATTAAAAAAACAACGCGAATAGCAAACTACATTTGCTTTAATTAATTTTTGCTTCAAATAAAATTGTAATTCTAGATTTGTAATCAAATTATAAATACGAGAAAATATCGATTCGAAACAAGAAACCATATGATCAAAAGAGTAGAAAAACTGATAACGAAAACGGGACAGATGGTCTGTTCCTCATCAAAGATATATATATTTGCGATCAAGTTAACAAGGACCAACGTATAATTGAGAGAAAGAGAGAGAGAGAGAAAAGAAAAAGACAGCAAAGGGAAAAGTTTTTCGAAGCCCAATGCAATTGCTTCTACGGACGCCCGTCAGCAATTGGAATCTATTTTAGGCAAAAGACTGCGCGCTGGAAATGAAAGTTAGTAACGGCAAATTGTATTTTGCTTGTTGAGAGATGACAGAAGCTGAGCGAATGGAATAAAACGATAAGTAAATCTCAGAGTGTTTCAGCATCACGATGCGCGTCCACAATTGCGAATCCTTTAATTTTATGCAAGAAGTTAAGCTGCTTTTAAGAGTCCTGCAAGTGGTTATATCGATCTCACTTTTCCACACAATCTCACATTCATATACATTAGGCTTTGTCTTACTTATTCCAAGACTATTGACAGTTAAAGTTGGTTTTATTCGAGTGTACTTCTGGCTTATCATTTTTGTATCTCACTTTTTTGCGACAGGATAAATCAAATGAACATTAAAAGAATTGTTCAAAACGTGTGCTTTGTTCAAAATCAATTCTAGCGTTTAAATTTTGCAACGGAAAATGATTATCGAATGAGCTTCTTTAGCGCTGTGACTTTCGTCAACAAATGTCGAAATTGAGTTTGAATGAATGAAATGAATGAAACATGAATTTCTTTTATGTATAAGTCCGTAATAAGTCTCGCATTATTTTAAAATTCGAAATGACTGTACAGGTATCTAAATTCTGTTTTTTAATGTAAAATTATATAAAATAATAATGACTTTTGCAATTTTCTTCAATGTACAATTATTCTACTTATTATGATTAATTTTGTATCATAAAATTACTTATGATAATGATAAGTAAAAAAAATTATAATGACAATGTTAACTATGTGAAATAATATGATTTCTATAATGTTACGCATATATATGTTGTACGTGCCAAGCAGATTTTCCTTTCAAATCTAATCTGTCTGACTCAATTGCAATTACACTACTTGGAGGTACATTCTTTGAGACGATTCATTAATGCAAAACCATATTGCATTAAGACAAAGCTAAATTGTTTTGTGACAAAGTAAAATATTTTACTTCAATGCAATTCTGTTTGCGTAAATAATTCTCTCTCCTGCAAATAGTAATAAATCAGCGTGCTTATTAAATTACACTGAAAGAACATGCACGGATGAAATGAATATCTTAGTGGCAAAATAATTCCCATGTGTTGTAATTTATTTTTACTTTTAAAAACGATATGTGCATTGGATTATAACCTAAGTAGCATTATTACTTTTTTTATACGTCTATTATACCAGATGTACAATTATTCAGAAATTACACACATTATGAAACAATAAATGGACTTTTGAATGTACTTAAACTACGAAAATGCAGTTATTATATTTAGATCTTGCATTATTAGAATCGCAGATTATCGAGGCTCAAATTGTATTAAATATTCAATATTTATAGTGCACATACGAAAACTATATTAAAGTATAACAAACAAACAGTACTTTTGGCATATGTTGAATAAAATTATTCATTTTAATGTTACAGCTATTCTTAATGTATGAACAGTCGTACTCCATTTACTCAGCGATGTGTCAAATTTCGCTGTCAGATATTAAAAATGAAACAAACTGGAGAGCGTTAAAGAAACTTAAAAATATGAAAAATTATTTATCATCAACTTTTTACAATTAATGTTTTGTTAAAAGTGATCCTTTTATCAAAATAATGAAGAAAAACATATAAATAAAAAAACGAATATGTGTAATAATGTAACTAATAATACAGTTTATATCATTATATATATATATTATATATACACACTTCATATTTCACAAGATAACTTCAACAGAAATTTTTATTGACAATAATTAATTATTAAAATACTTTACGATACTTATGTAAATGTGTACAAAACATTGAATTACAGTTCAATTACTGTGTAAATTTTGTTCAATTAACATTTCTTCCAATTAAAAATTCATTATCTTTTACTCTTGTACTTTGCTTTATTTTCTCTACTTATTTTTTACATTTACATAAACTGTGAAATCAGGCAATTAAACTTTTTCATATACAATGAATGTTGAAATCGTCATTATCAATGTATATTAATAATGAATAAAGGTACATTTTAAATTACAAATTCTTTTCTTGCATAAAAAGAGTCAGTAACAATTACGTTAATTAATTACAGCGAGTACTTAAGAAAATTTCCGACTAAAATAATTTATCATCTTAAAGAAACTATAAAATCAATCAAAGTTATTCATTAATACTTGATAGCATAATTTATCAAAGTTTATTCCAACAACTAAGTATATACTGTAAAACTTGATACTTCGAATGTGGTAAAGTTTTCAATTAGTCATTATCTCCTGCTCCTCCGCTATTATCTTCGTAAAGTGAATATAACATTTTACGAATGTAGTTTATGAATAACTTCAATAACTCAAATAACAATTCTATTCTTATCCTATTTTCTATTACTATTCATTTATTTTCACAGCGATGTTATTATATGCATATATATATATATATATATATATATATATATATATATATATTTTTTTTTGTTCAATTTAATTTATTTAATTACATTAGATTGCTCATGCCAATTTTTATTATGCAAATTTTTGTTAGTAGAAAGCTGGCAACATCCAAAGGGAATTCCAATAGCAATCTGCCTGTACATTGGTATACGTTTTTGTGCAGACTGATTACTAAAATATATCATTCTTGCGCACATTTATTGTACAATAGAACTCACGTTTTTGCATCTTCGATCGCACTACGCAAATATTCACTACTTAATTTATCGATAATGTACAATTTCATTAAATGTTTCAGCATAATTGGCATTTTTTTAGATAAATTATCCTTAATTTCCCGTAATAATAATCATTGTTTGTTTAAATAACTATAATAATGTCAAATAAAGTTTAAGAGGTGAACAAATTATAATCTGATATTTGAAATAATTCGCAATCAACGTTAATTTATGAAATGTTATTTCAGACAATTGAAAAACAAATTAATCATTTTGAAAGTACAACATAGTGAAACAAGTACACATGTAAATACAACTACGTCATAAAAATGACTTATACGTGTATAATAAAATATTCTCAACACATATATATGTAAATAATATAAACATAAAAGAAGAATTTATGATATTTGGTGATATTTCATTTTTACCTGAATTTTACGCATTGCAATCTTAATCCAAACATTACTTTTTTTTTTTACTTAGAAAAATACTTCTGAGAAAACAATTCCTCGCAAACTTCCAAAGTGTCAATATAAATTGTATAAATCATCTATACATAAACACAAAGAAACTGATATGTTCGAAAATATATATAAATGCGTTCTATTTACCAAACAGACTGAATATAACAATATTATAAAAAATGTATCCATCATTTAGCAAAAGTATAAGAGTTAATCATTCGAAAAAAGATGAAAATTCAAACAAACTTGAATCAAATTTGCAGTATATGTTATTGTACGTGCGTTTCTACTCCATTTCAATCGAAATGTGTATATTTATTTATTTGTTTTTCAAAATTATCAAAAAATAATAAAATTTACTGTAACAAATATAATGTAAACAATATTTGTTAACGTTCGCGTACAATTACGCACATAAAATCTTTCTGCAAATGTTGTTATGATACTGATAAACAGGATTAAACATTATTTTATATTTTTTGTATGCAACGAATTCAAATGTATTTGTTTTACTTGTTTACACGCAAAACTAATTATTATTGAAAAGTTAATATACAATTTAATAAATATTACTTTAAAAAAGAATGAAATATCGTAAAAACTGCATTCTTGACGTGTAAATTGAAGAAAAGTTGGAATAAAAATATTTGTATAAGCTGAGAAAAAACATGAAAACGCATGATTAATGAAAATGCGCAAAGTCTCAAAGCAATAGTCGACAAACGAATTTATGATTGAGTGATTTCCACGCTCGAATCTGATATGGGAAAGTTGGTTTTTGCGGCGCGCATTCTTCATCGCTGGCAAAAATTCGTTAGCCGCGCATTGCCGGAACACAGCAAAGCACTCAGCAGGAAAGCGACGTAGTCGTTGAGAAAGATTTGGCAAAAAGACTTTACGAGCGGGCGAAATTCCCGACACTTGGATTGCAATGCCAAGTATCGGAGCTTCGCAAGCAAGAGGTTATCTAGCTTTCGGCCCGATGCGTTTCACAGTGATCCGTTTTTGTCACCCAAATCGCAGCAGTTGATCATCACGAAAGATCAACTGCTCAACTTTTGGCGAGAAAAATTGATCTCGACGATTGTACGTATCAGATTTCTAGCCCTCCTCCCTTCGAGGTTTTCGCGTACACGTGCGACACTTCCAAGATTCATTGGAGCGTAAAAAGCGACATCTTGAGGATGCGTTTTAATAAGTGGATCTACGAGGCGAATGTACACTTTGCTTCGACACAGTCAAGTTATTTCGATACGAACGTTACGATAGGTTAAGTCTACTTGAAGGTAAACTTGATGACTCCACTTTCAAGACTGACAATTTTCATTGGATTTTCAAGAATATTCAGCAAATGTTGGTATTTTCCGGCAAATAGCAATTCAGCGATATTGAATAGTATAATACTATTTGGGTGTTGCACACATTTTATTGCACTCATACATGTGTAATTGTTTGAAAAAAAAGTAAAGCCAAAATATTGAAAAACCCTTATCACGATTTAATTTTTTGCGTTTTGATAGTGAAAAAACAAATTTATAATATTGTTTTTAAATATGAAACATTGCGAAAACGCTTATTTTAAATAAATTAAAGAAATTGTAAAGAAATTTAAATTTTCAAGAAATTTATTATATTTATTTATTATATTTCAAAAAAAAAGTAATATTCCTCCTAACCCCCACCCCCCTCTTCCAGAAAAAATGCATAAATTTTAGAACAAACATTCTTTAATATATATAAAGAAAAAGAATAGAATTATATGAATAAATACACGACGTAGAGTTATAAAATATATTAGAAATACAATTTTTCAGTGTATGAATTCGAGTGAAAAAAATTTTATTAGCCATAAAACTGGTTTAATAAACGTTTATGGGAAATTTATAACGAATAATTGTAATTCTAGGACACTTCTGTGGTAAAACTGAGACACGACTGTTTTCCGTAATTATTAGGTAAAAATAATGTCTCTGCTCACTAAATTCTCGTTTGTCTTAACTCTCGCTTATTTTTACTGTCATTTTCTTTAATTTATATATCCCAGCGACAAGCACAGTACGCTGCATTTACATTAATTTACTAAAAGGACTGCATTTTTTATTTTCGAAACTTGCATTTCAAAATAAAAGACTGCACATTATAATTCTTGAAAAATTACAAATTAAACATTAGCTTTGTAAGCACTGTAATTTGTATTTCAAGTTTCAATTTTCGCCATGCAAATTAAATAATTAATAATAATGACATATAAAATAAGGACATTTCATATTCTATTCTATTTACATTTTTAAAACATAATTAATATAATTTGTAAATCAATCAGCTTTTTTTAATTACTTTGACTATAGTAAAAGTAATTAAATATAAAATAAAAAAAAGTTAAATATAAAATGGTGAGCAAATGTATTAATATACACGGAAAATAGTTTGAGCAAACTGCTTGTCTCTGATAGTAAAGCCGAAATGGCGCAAATGGAGAAAAGCAGCAAGACTTCTGTTTGGTCAAACCACTCTACCAATTTAGGACACTTAGTAATCCATAGAGTTACGAGGAAATCAAGTTATTTACACAGTTCTGTTTCTTGTAAACAATTTGCAATATTTTACATGTAATTTTACCTTATATAATTTACATGGAAAAAGGAAAAAAATGGAACGTACGAAAAACTTTAACTACGGATTAATCTACGGTTATTAGAAAAAATGGATGAAATAACTACATTTATGCAAATAGTCACATAATTTTCATCCATGTTCCGTTAACAACAATGTGCGCCAACTTCGTAATTAAAGGGTTGTTCAATTTTATTGTTGCATTAGGTACGATGCTCGTAACCAACATGCCAAGAGAGCCACAAACACCATGCATTTCTGGAGCAATAGAGCTAATTTTCGAGCTTCGCCGCCAGCCGAATTGTACGTTCAAAACCTAACGGAGAATGATGAGGGCGAATATAGATGCAGAGTTGACTTTAAAGACTCTCCTACAAGAAACTTGAAAGTCAACCTGTCTGTAATTGGTAAGTCATCGCTTATTCATTTATAACTACTTATATTTATCCAATTTTGTTTATTTATAAAAAAAATAATTGTCATATTCCTCGTATTTGTTACATTAATTATTATTTATTAATAAATCAATTGTTAATTTAAAATAATTAAATTTTTTTAAATAATTTTTTTATTTATTATAATGGTTAAATAATATATTTATTCGTGAAATATTCTATGAATTTATGAAAAAACTATATAGTAGTAGTTCTTAAAGTAAAGATATCCACTTGTTTATTTTAATCATTCTTCTCAATAACGTATTGATTTGAGTATTCAAGAGTCACTCAGTAATAAGTGGATCTTTGTGGTGTCTCGTAATAGAATCAATAAGACTATCTGTATAGTATCTCAAGAGTATATATGTTGCTTGATGTACAGCAGCGAAATAATTTCTGATACACAAAACTAGTATACACAAAACTACCACCGCACCATTATGTTTTGATTTCCTTCTTAACTTGAAACAAGCAAACAACCTAACGATGTAGAATTTAAACTAGCGGCTAATACCTCAGTCGAGTTAGTAGATAGTTAATACATTGGCAACCAAAGTTCATGCAATTTATTTATTTAAAAAATGCACATACATTTTAAAGTCTCTTCTGCTTTTTCAACTCCAGTTCAATTATTGCAATAGCTATTTCTGATGATAAATCAATTTAGTAGTTAATCACTTTTACTTAAAATAATAGGGCGTTGATAATAAAGTACTAGAGTAATTCCAAGATTAAAGCCACTTCTAATGATGTGTATAGAGAGATTACTAACGATCTTTTACGAAATTTATACGGAATTTAGACAAGAAATTTATAACCTTTTTTCTCAACAAATTATAAACGATAAAAAAAGATGATTATAAATAGAATTTAAAAATCAATATCGAATATTTCTTAGGATATTTTTCTAATTTTGTTATTATTAAGCACATACTATCATATATATGTTACAGTGGGAAATGATTCTTTCTATTGAAATTATTTTACACGTCCAGCGAATTCCACTTATAACATATTTATGCTTCAATAAATGACCAAACGATACAGAAGAATTAATTAAAACACGACAGCGACAAAATCGCACATACATTTCATTTATTATTTACCGACAAGTTTAATCATCGACGGCTTCAAGAGATATTTATTATGTAAAATCCTAACGGCGTAAATTAGTTTGATCTGGGCATGAGCATTTCATTAATTCTGCTCGTCTTTTCCGACTGTTTTAAACCGCAGAATCCGAGTAACCACTTCGATATCATTAACCATTGTGTCGGCAGAAATTGTAGGCTGCTTTAAATACGAATTCGAAAAAGCGATTAACCCATTTTCTTTCAATTTACTTTAACATTTATTCACTCACTAATTACTAAAATAAACAATCGCACCTTTTTTTTCGTCTTGATTTTTGTGTTAATTGCTTTTCTGTTTGTTATTAACTATCATTTTTTTTTCTTGCAAAAGTCATGTCAAAACGAATTAAAAAAAAAAGTTAAAAGGTCAATAGAAAAGTGTCGTAATTTGGAAGCATTCATTCTTAATCACTCAATTCATTTTAAAAAGGAAACCAACGCAAGAATTCTTGTTCATTGTTCGCCGATAATTACTTTGCGAACATTTTCTCATTCAGTGATGAAAAGAATCGCGTCGGCAGCTCGAAACAATCTCGCCAAATCGATATTGATTGATCCCTCAATTATCGGAGTCGGAGACATTGTTTCCCCGGTGACAATTAATAATAAAAATACCACACCCGAAATCGATTCCGTCGATCGGAATTTGCCAAACAGGAGATTTGAATGCCTTTAGAATTTATTAAACGTTGAATATTTCTAATCCGGAAAGCAACCGTTGCAATAATAACTCCAGATGTTAATTTAAAAGAAACACTTTCGATACAATTATACAAACATTTCCATGTTTCTCTCACATGGATAACAAACGACTCAATACCCGTCGTTTTTTATCGCTGCTCTATTTTCCCATAACCAAATGGAATTACCCAACACGTAAGAGTTATAGAGTTAGGGGAGTTTCGATTTCGCAACAGTACAATATCTATTCAATCTTAACAGTCAAATGTTGGATCAATGTTGTTTCTATCTCGATGGTTTAGATTCTAAGTTATGGCTAATTTTGAAATGGTTATTGATTAGAAAAAAAAATTGCTATCAAGAAAAATGGCTTATTTGATTGACTGTAACTATAATACAATGTGTATTTTTGATCTTACCGAATCACCAAGTTCCGTCTCTTGGCGATTTTTCTCGTCTCTCGGGACCTATTTTCGTACCCTTATTTTTCCAATAAAGCAATTCGGAATTTCGATTCCCTTCGTCACATGTTGTTTCAACGATGTATGTCAATGTGACCAGTTCAGCCTGAAAACGATTTAGAATAATAATTGAAACTCATTGTACGAAATATTATAAATAATACAAAGTTATTTAATTAAAAAATGTCTATTTTTTCATTAGATTTTGTTTCTACGTAAATAAATGTACTATTAAATGGTCGATAAATTTTCCATCAATTATACTGTCTTTAAATTTTTTTTTTATTTTAAAATATATTTCAGATACGTAATTTTGTATGTTTTATATTTATGACCATCAAATATTTTGAACAAAAAACTGATGCTTAATAAAAATGTTTTTAAGAAATTGTGGGCAAATACTTTATCTTGTATTTTCGCATTTATCGTCGTTGCCATTTTTCTATGAAAAATGAAAAGCATTCGTGCAAAGTAAAAAATATACAACACGTGATTTTGTTCTCGTTTCATTATATATATTAGGAGAAGTACTCTCACGTACAAAATCCAATTGGATGACATTGACGTTCAGATACTAAATGCATGTTATGCCTTAAATTGCATTTATGAATTCCAGTCACAATCCATACGTACAAAATAACATTAATGAATTATATTTCGCATATTGCTGTAATATCATATGCAGAAATTAATTTATCTCGTATTTAGCAAAAAATGATGTTTCGTATTTGGGTAAAAAATTAATATATCACAAAAGCAATGCTTTTTAAAGAAAATATATTTTCTTCACAAATATTTTATTTTATCAAATATGTAAATCATAAACAGTTATTTTCAAAAAATTATTTTATAATAAGAATTAATACAATAAATCTAACAACAAGAAAATGCGTACTTTCTCTCGTAACAGTTAGATAAAAGGAAACTTGCGGTGTGATGGAGAACCGAAAAACTCCTGACCGTACGTTTAGCAATAAATCGTTAAGCACTACATATAATTTATACATACCATAACTTTTCCATCTCTTTACAATTTCCGTAAGAAAATTTGCTATAAAATACAATTTAATCGAAATAAATTCTAGAGACAAACCTACAGAGTCACAAAAAGTTATGACAGTTTTATTTTATTTGACGCTTCCGATTTAAAATGGAAAACAGTTTAAAGCAAGTTTCTTACGAATATTTCTGGATTTGTCGAAGTCGATTTCGCACCTGCAAATATTAATCCACGAAAGCAAACTTTCTACCTACGTGGGAAAAGTTAAAACACAAAAGGGTTAAAATGAAGTCGAAAAGAAAGCGAACTTGCGGACCAAGTTTCTAATAAACACGAAACAAGGGACTTAACAAAACTATCGCTATATCAGCGACTTGCCCAGAACTCGTTAAAAGCAACTCTAAGACTTTCCTCATCCAAGATTAATGATAATTAAGTGTAAAAATTTGCCGACCGATAATTGCAGTTTGCAAAATTTACGAAAAGAACGTTAAGTAGTAGACTTTCAGGGTGAACATTATAGACCGTTTAATCAATGATCAGACGATAATCGATGCCGTTTTTCCTTTGAGTTTAATTATTTCAGTGTTTTTTATTTTTTCAACGATTTATATTTTATCCATAGAAAATACTCGAATGTTTAAAAAATAATGATACAAAAAGTTGAATTCTGAAATTAATCATTCAAAGCACTTGTGTTTTTTCAATCAAATTTATAATATTAAATTAATTTTAGTATAAATTTACAAAAAATTATCAAATCAGATTTAAATATTAACAGAAATGCTTTTCCAAATTTCATTTAGCAAAAGAATTGCAAAATGTACATTAAAAAATTGTGAAAAGCTTCTGAAATTACTTTACCAAAGCATCAGCTTCAAAAAACTGTTTATTTTTTTACATTAAATGTCCAATGTAAACTGAAAAGTTTTTTTTTAATTTTACAGAACATAATTTTTATCCCGGAATGAAATTGTTTCCAATCGAAATGTTCAAATCAATATAACTTACTGAAAGCAAAACATTAAATAATAAAAAAATGTTAAATTTAATTCAGCCGAAGTTTGGATGCATATTTTTTGAAATATCATACGATATTGTTTTTATCGTTTTATTGTTATTTATTTTCGGATCTTTTTCTCATCTTATGCGAATCATTATACAAAGAAACATCTTCGGGAAATCGCAAATAAAGTAAGAATGTAAAAACAGAATAATAAAAGGAAAAAGGGAATGAACACGTGGTCCGGCAGTTTACTGTCGAGACAGGAATCGGTTAACGGTGATTGCCGAAACTTGGCACTGTGCCCGCTGTTTTCGGAGTCGAATTGAACTGGGCGAATCGTGGAATCCCAAATCCGCATCGATAAAAGGATCCGGCAACATCGCGAAATGAGTGTTATGCTGTTTTATTAAATTTCAACTGCAGTTTGCAAAGCGTCAAAGCGAAACCAAAAAGATGCTGGATCAGCTCAAAATTTCATTTTTGTTTCGCGCATGTCGTCAAAGAACTTTGCGATATTCAATTTTGAAAAACGTATTCTCGTCAATTTCAGATTAAACACTCAAGCGAATTCTATTTGTTTGTTTCTTTCAACTAGTATTACCACAAAAATTCACTTCTATCTACTTTTAAACATTCAAGTTACAACTTAATTCTATACTCTGAATGTCAAAAATATTACTTTTTACAATAAAGTACGTACTTGAAGTTTCTTATAAGCCTTATAATTTGAAAATTAAAACTTGTGTTGATACATTTTCATTCAGAAGTGCATACTTGGTATCGAAGAAATTGTCGTGCAATCAGGGATAAAAGAGAGCACAACTGGGAGACAGTCGAAATAATTCTCAATTCTTCACCTTAGGCTGCCGGCTTATCGTTTTGCAGTACTTTAAGGCTGCCGACATATAACTTGGCACGATTCTAGAATATGAAAAGAACGAGTATGGAATTGGAATTGCACTTTCTGTCCTTTATCAACACACAGATATTAAAGAACAAGAGATCATTTTTCTTATTCTATAACTAGCCAGTAAATTTCATTCAAAACTCTTCTTACTGTATTTTTATTATCAGATACAATGGAATTTGCACTTAAAAAATTGTAACTTAAAAAAACACACAAAAAGCTGTTTAACTAATATAATTATTCAAATTGGTTTCTTTTTTGTAATTGACAAAATTAATATTGTTATTCATCGAAGAAAATAATTTAATTATAATTATAAATAATTTAATTATAATTATGTTTTTCCTAATAAAAAAAATGATATGCAAATGATAAATATAATATAATATAATAAACAAAGTTATTAGAAAATATAAACTTAGTTTGCTAATAACAACTCTGAATTTAGACTACACTATATATGATTGTGGCCTTAGAATTTCGTCTAAAACTAACACAGTCCGTATATATGCAAATAAGATTTGTACCTATCGCTGTTTGTGTTAGATTAGTTGAAATGTCGGGTTTACACATGAATGGACTGATACATATTAGAATATACTCCGTAAAGATATGCTACACTGAGTACACAGGCAAATATACAATGTTTAAAATACTTATTTCGAAATATTCTCTATCTATTTTTCCAGTACAAAGTTCGATTAAAGAAAAAAGAAGAATTTTCAATGAAAAAGTTGAGCAAAAATGTGGTCTAAAAATTGGTAAAACCGACTTAGCTTAGGATATAAGTTTCAGTTGAAACTGTCATAGAGTAATTGCCAGCTATTCAAGTTAACGCTACAAATGGATTGAGTTTAGTATTCACGGTCGCCCGAGTATTCCTCCTGACTCGATTCGTTATACTTAACCACGTAGTTGAACCATTTTCCTTGATAGACGACATTTGAGTCTTAACATAGAATCAATATGACGTTGAGATAGCGAAAAGCTGTTTCCATTACATTAATTAATTTTCGTACTACAAAGTACATTTATCTTTTTGTACATTTTATGCCACAACACGTCATATCTTTTTAAAGTTCATTTTATCATTTTTTTTTTTTTTTTTTTTTTTTTTTAG